>VYZS01078500.1:34987-65036 GCA_013400695.1 Neodrepanis coruscans | reverse complement strand
AATGAGTTTTAAACAACTGTTTTGCAGAAGGTAAATTATGGACTTGTAAATATTTGTTCTGAAAATATAATGCTGAGTTGCATTAGCAGACAATGCTCAAACAGGAATTACAGATATGTAATTGTCAAAAGGTGAAGATGAGTTTCATGAAGTTCCACAGAGTATTTCTCTAGGTCTGCTAGTGTACATTAATGAGCTGAATGATTACTCACACAAATCATTATTGAATTTACAGATAATTTCAAGCAGAAAGAGACTGCAAGTACGTTAGAAGAGATGATTAAAATTCAGCGATCTTGCTAAATTGCAGGTATGATCTGAAAAACGTGGGTAGCATTCAATATGAATAAGAGCTACATTTAGACAGAAATGAGGAACTGCAGAAACACTATTTTCACAGCAATTCTGTGGGAAAACATCTAGTAGGCTTCCTAGATCCCAAATTGGACAGGAGGAGATAATGCTGAGCTAATGCAAAAAAGGAAAATGCCACCCTGGGCTGTCTGTGCAGGTGCAGAGTCCTCTGCTCAGCACTGGTGAGGTGTCAGCAAGAGTAGTGTGTACACTTGTGGACACAAAACAAATGGCAAGAAGCTGGAGATGGCCCAGAGGAGGGTAATCAGAATGGTGAGGCATTATAAAAAAACAAGCTGTAAAGAAATAAAATTGATGCTATCTAATCTGACACAGAAAAATGTCCTAAAAAATCTGAAATTCTCCTCTAAAGACATAATCAGTTTCTACATCCATGATGGAAGACAAGAAATAATGAGCTCTAGTTTTAATAAGAGATCCATCTTCAGTGTTAGGAAAAACCTTGTACAGATAGTGTTAGCTAAACAGAATACATCTCCTGGAGTGTCTGTGGCATCTACAGCACCGAATGTCTTTAAGAACTTATCAACTTAGGTATAGCTGAGCCTACTTTGAGCAGTAGAACAGGCTCAGTGACTTTCAGTCCACTTCTCAGCTACAAATTATTAATAAGAAGATGACTCCCACCTTCAACTGAGTAATTTACACATTCAGTTAAAGTTAAGTCTACTATCTTGAATATGCATCACTGCAATCAGCTTCTGGGGAATTTCACCTTCTATCTCACAAGAGTGTAAGCAGGAACAAGTTGAAAATTTCAGAATTCGTAACTTGTCAAGATTTGGGCAGATTTTCACAGAATAGCATATCCTTGTCACCAAGGCACATCTCCCTGATACATTTCTAACAATAGACTCAAAACATGGGCATATTCAGTTATAGAAATATATTTAAAATGGGCAAAAGCCTTTTTTCATCACATCTCCTTGGAGCCAGTTAAACTGATTTTGCTGAAACATTAAAAAAAAAAAAAAGAAGAAAAAATAATTCATCTTTGTGCAGATTCATAAAGTGAAACATTTCAGCCCAAGCAGTTGAAGATGGCAGATTTTCAACCACACTGGCCATAGTTATTTACCTGCTAGTAGATTTGCAGACTCACTGTTTCATATATATATAAATGCTCTTTGAGATCCTGCTATGATGTGTATTATATCTTTTAAAGCTTTGTGGAGTTGTTAATGGTGATGCAAATTTAAAGCAGTTTCTTGGATAATTAGAAAACAAGAATTAAACTCATGTTTTTTTTTAAATAGCCCCTAGCATGATTGTGAATTATGCATTGTGCAAGTGTTTTGTTCTCAAATTCTAGTTTAACAGAGCAGAACGGTTTGAAATGTGTTTCAATTGAATTGGGCTGTATCAGTCTCTTTATTGTCATAGCTTAGAAGGCTGAGTATTGAAGTAAGGAGTGCATTTCAAGGAGAGAGCTGCTAGTGGAGTTGTTCTGGCTGGAGAGGAGGAAGACGAGACCAGAACTGAGCCCTGGGATCCATCTCATATTTCACACTGCTGAAATCTGCAAAACTGGCATCTGTATTCCTGGCTTTGCAGGGAATGGGGATTCATAAACCTAGGAAAAGATGACAGCATTCCAGGAGGGCAAACCCTCTTATGGTCTTTTGTGCTCAACAGAGAGAGAGAAAGATTCTTTCAGTCATAGTTTTGAGCATCTGAGGTTATACTCCCTCTTTGAATCTCCAAATGTCTTTTCCCACTGTCTCTAGTGAGAGCCTAGAAAAATCAGCTTTTTGAGTTCTCCAGCCTCCCAACTCCCACTCATTTTAGTCAGTGCTGCACAACTGACCCCCACTCAGCCAGATCTCCTCCCTGTGCAGTTCTTTCTCAGCAGCAGACAAGCTGGAATAATAATTGAAAAGTAATACATTAATTGTCACTTGAATTTGAAAGTGAGTTTTAAGAATTTTTGTTATTCAAATTGTAGACATGTTTGACTGCTCAGGCTTAATTGCTGTAAAGGTGGGGGGGAGGAATAAAATTATCTAATTGAATATTCACCAGAAACAATTGTCAGATGTTAAATTTCCCTGCCAAAACCAGAACATGCACTGTGATGTTTAGCCAAAGAGGGAGAAGTGGTACCATGTGGTTTAGATAAAGCATCAACACTCTGCACATTTTTTAGAGAAAAGATTTTATATATAAAATTGTATGTGTACACAAAGTGAATAAATACAGATAGATACACAAACACACAGACATGCATTTCAATACTTGAACTGTGTTGGTGAGTACTACAAATAATCGAAGTACAGAAAAGAAACATGGTTTATGGTGATGTTTGCAGTTTCTTCCATATGGTAAATGCTTTTTCAAAAGCAGGAGATATAGTTTCTGCTGTGAAAAATGCATATTTTAATACGACAGAAAAGAGTGGAGAAAGGGATATAGCATGCAAACAGTATGATCAGGGCTATGAAAGGCACATACTGTATCTTACTGGATTCAAGTGTTTTTCTAAATATATTTAATGCCTTCCTCCACACTTAAGGCTCCTCATTCCCACTGCACAGCAGTTCCCATCACAGCTTATGTACTTAATCATCATAAAACCTATTTTAAACAGAAAAAATATCTAAAGGAAACTTTTGCAATATCACAGAAGAAAAAAGTCAAGGATGTTATGATTCAGTCAAAGTAAGTACTCCTTCTGCACCTTTTCCAGATCAGCAGATAAAGACTGGCTGGAGAAAACCTGAATTCTTTGAGAATTCACATATTTCTGCCACTTAGTGCCATGAGTTTTCATAATATTTGGACATCTGATATGGCAGAAGTGGAGACTCTACCATGCTCAGCAACACTTTATAAGTTCAGATCAGATGGATGAAGTCCAGGCAGAAGGCTGGTCTTGAACAAAGAATAGAAAAGAATAAATATTGTTAGGTACTGAAACTGATCTCCTGACAAACTGAAAGAAGTGGAGAGATCTTAGTATACTTCTAGCTGTTATAGAAAAAACCTAATATCCCCTCTACAGACCTGTCTTTAGCACAGGAAAGTATGAGACTGTGCTAATCTCCTCATTCAGCCAGTGACTGTTCTGACTATTCTGATTTGTTCAGATGTGAGATTGCCAAGGCAGAAGAGAAAAAGGTGCTTCTGCTTTGTTGAGCAAGAACCTTGATTTTGAGAGAATGGAGTCTTTCCTCTTCTGATGAATTGTACTGCTCTTAGTCCATTTTAGGACTCTAGGTAAGACAAAGGGAGGTAAAGCTTTTTACACAAATCTCTTTTCAATACTTCCAGCAAACAGGGTTTTCTGGACTTTCCGAGGACTTTACAAAGACTGTGAATTTTGCTTTCCCACACTGTTCTTTAATTATGAAAATGAACAGAGGGACTGCTACTAGGGTTCATTTGATGTTTTTAGCTTTATAATAAAAAAAATTCTAAATATTTTTGGTGTTTTGATTTTCCTAGATTCAAGGCATAATTTCTTCCATGCCTGAAATTCATCACTGTGGTGTTTTTTCCCCTGATGATAACAAATCACTTGGAAGTTTGTTGTAAGTCACACAAAATTTAAGAAGCATTAGAGCTGGCACAAACTTCATGTTTGCAAAGCTGCCATCCTGTTGCACAAAGGGAGGAGTTAAGCTCAACAAGGCCAGCACACGCTGGCTCTGAATGGTTCCTATTAAGTTGTCTTTGTTGTTTTAGCCTGCATCATCCTTGTAGGTGTAGAAATATACATTTGGCTTGATGCTGTTTAAGTCATGGCTCAGAAACTGCTAGTATACATTACCTTCCTTTTTCAGTCTGACATGTTCAAGTTCTGCAAAACACGTTAACATGGAGCAAGGGAAACTTCTGTGGGCTGAGATCCCCACTGGAGAATTCTCTTGTAGAGAAAGCACTCACGCTCTTATAAACCTGGCAGATGTGGCATCATCTCCTATGCTGTGTTTCCTTCCTTAAAGGGTATGCAAGGAAGGACTCAGAACAGCAAGGCTCCTCATATCTGACTCTCGAAGGGTAAAATTTCCTGAGAACCTTTGAGTTGAGGGTGAAAGGAAGAGTTCTCTTTCTGCAGACCTTACATATTTTGGTGCTGCATGGCTGAAATAATTTTTCTAATTGCTCCATTTTTCTGCCCAATCCATATGGAACACAGCACACACAATAGAGTATTAGGAGTTTTTAAAGCTTACTTCCATAAAGGCAGGCTAGGAATCACGAAGGAGTACGATGAAACAGTGTCTGAGAGCATTGTATGTAGCACATGGCAAAAAAGACAGCAAACATCACTTGACCTGCTGTTTATTGGTTGCAATGACAAAATGCAGAATAACTCTTTTCTTCTGGTAGATGAAGTAAGGTAAGTAAAATTAATGGCACCCCAGAACTTGCTACTGCTGAAAGCTGGCATGAATCTGTACTGCCTGTAAACTTCCAAATTGCCTAATCAAGCAGCTACCAATTCCATGCAGTTAATTGAATGTTTACAAAACAAAAGATCCTTCTGTAAAAAGGTTGAGGAATTCAAGGCTGCTGCTACAGTCTGATACTCAAAAATGTACCATGAAATCAGCAAAGGGCTTTGAGCTCACATTTAAAAAAAAAAAAATCCATAGTAGGTGAAATAAAAGATGTGTAAAATCTCTTAAAAAACTACAAAGAAAGTGTAACATAATGACTGCCTGAAATAAAATAGGAGAGAAGAATTAATCCACCAGCTAAGGTCTTATTTAGTTTGCTTTAGCAAAGTCTGTAAAGCCTATTGCTCTGCCGTTCTAATGATGTAGGCTAAGACACAGGAGATAAGAAAAGCCAAGACACTGAAAGCTGTTTTAAAACTAGGTCACTGTTAAATTAAACATTTTATGAAAAATAGAACCTACCTTGAACAATTCTGAAAACCTCTGCTTTTCTCATGCCCTCAGCCAAAGAGAGACACTTACTCTGCTGTACTGCCTTCACTGGAAAAAGCACTGTCTGGACGCCTACTTCTGAGCCAGCAGCTCCATTTTTTCTTGTAATTAACAACTACTGAATATTTATGAGGTGAATGCCATGGGGTAACACTTACTCATCAGATCAACAACGCTGTTGGTTTGCAAACTGAAAGGAAAATACTGGCCCTACTTTGGAGCACCACAACCACTGCAACTGTACCATCTTCTGCTTTTCCATGCTTTTCAAGCACCAGGAGAAGAGGATGCTATTGGCAGAAAGTTAGTGATATCTACTCCTTTTTTCAGATGATTACAGGAGAACATGCTATGCTGTGACTCTTTCCCACGTGAAGAAGCTGCTGAAATACCCTGGAAACTCCCACTGTTGAGATGTGAGTAAGAGTTAGCACAAGCCCTGTGAGCATGTGTAACTCTAGAGTCATAGCCATGATATGCAGGGGTTTAAAGTTGTACATTTTGAAGTTCTTTACAGCAATGAGGATAATACAACTTTGGGAGGGTATTACTAGGCATGGGGGAAAGTATGATAAAGAAAAGGTAGCATTTCCAAATATTTTCAATAGTAAATGTTAGTGAAAATGAAAATCTGGCTCAGGTTCTTCAGTTTTAATGATGTATCATTAGGGAGAGGTAATGTTCTATACCTGGTGTGGACTATGGTATTCTCTTCTGCTTTTTAGGTCTTATCATAAAGTACAACAGAGAGGGAACATTAAAACTCTGCCTTGCTGGCCAGAAAAATGTGTGGCAGTCCTTACCTATGCATTCTTCTCCCATGCTTACTGAGCATTAACAGTAGATGGAAGGTCTTTTTCTGCAAACATTGCTGTATGTATGTAGTTCTACATCAGCTTGAGATGTCCTACTGGTCTAAATGAAACTGCTCCTGCACCTCTAATCATACTTGTCAAACTGCTGGACTTGCCCTCTGGGAAACAGTTTAAACTGAGAAACGATGTCTGTGATGAATCAAATCTAGCTACATCGTTTTCATCAAATGGATCAGTGCAAATACAAACCTAGCTTGGTTTTATCTGGTTTGAATTATGTATAATTTAGTGTAGTAGTTAATGCATAAAATTAAAAAAAATATGCTATGCCATTTTTCTTCATACCTTTTCATACTCATTTCTTTACTTCAAGGGATGGTTAATTGTTACTTGATAGAAGCCACTAGGCAAAGATTCATTTAGTTATAGTATAAGATGAGAAAATAAGACATGAATTACTATCCAAACCTGAAATACCATTTAAAGTGTATTTATTTATCATTTGCCTTTCCTTTTATTTCTATGTTTTGGTTATGATTTCGTCTGTTCAGCACAATTAAAATAAATGCAGTGCACTTTTGCTTTCATATTTCTGGTCAGCTTCCTTTCTCAGCATCATGTGCTGCCATAGTACAGTAATACTCAGCCTGGAAATACTGCCAGGAAACATATTGGTAGATTCTTTCAATTGCGATGTTAATACATGAGTGAAATATTTTCTATCAATCTCGTATTTTGAAAGCAGCATTTCTACAGAAGTTGCATTTGAGTCTGAGTTAACTTGATATATTTAAGCACTATGTACTGCACCTACCCTCCTTTGAGGGGGCTGTGAGAAAAAAGATTATGTATAGACTAGTCATGAAACAGTTTTTCCAAACAGACCTGATACAAGACACTGAAATATTTAATTCTTGATATTACATGTAGTCATACTCCAGCATAACTCGATACAACTACTGATTTAAAATGCTTTGCTGAGAAAATCTCTGTAAAAAAATTTAATTTTTATTTCATGGGTATCCATTCTCTTTCCTCCTTTTGCCAGACAACTTCATATGGCAAATAACGTATAACATGCTTGGGTTAATCTGAGGGGAATTACAAGTAGTTTAAATTCAAACTTGATATAAAAGAAACTACATTTTAGATTAATTTTACTTCAAAAAATGTATCCCAAAATATCATGTGATATTTGAACAAAGAAATCAGGGAAGGTCCACCAAAATCAGCGTGTTTTAACCTGCCACAGAAGTTTTTAAATGCCCACAGCTGAAATCTGGACCAAATTAATTGAATCAGCACCCCTCGAAATCTAGTAAGAATTAACAAGCTTGGGTGAGGCACAACTGCAGAATTTTGCCACTAAGATGCAATTTTGAGTGTAACAGGGAAATATATGTATATTTTGTGATGATAAAGAACCTTTTAGAAGAAGCATGTACAAACTGTGCAAGCTGGAACTTGGCTTTTGCAAGACTAAGGAAGACATAGCCAATAATGGTAAAGATGGAGATATTGATCCAGTAGAAATAGAAGCAATTCAGAGTTGCACAAGAAATAATCTTTTCTTCTGAATTTAACATTTGAATTATTGCAGCAGTTCAGTGTACCAGATACGACTAGAAATTGTCCCGGGCAGACTACAGCCATAAAATAAAAGGACATTCTTGCACATAATAAATAGCTTTTCTTGTTGACCAGCAGGCTTATGAAAGATAAGCCTAGTTTTGGTAAGATCCAGGATGTGAGGAAAGGGGGGGAACAGGAACACCACAGAAGGGCCTTTAAGACAGGCTACACATGTCAGTAAAGTAGCCTTTCCTCTGTGCAACTGACAGCCTTATTGTGCAGTTTCATCTGTATGATAATAATGACTGATAATGAGTCCGATGTGTGGAAACAAAACCTTTGAAATGCAAAAACTTTGGCACAGAGATAGGTGGGGGTGCCTGCTGCCAGGGGCCTGCCCTATGCTTTCCAGCATAGGGCTTTCAGACCTGATGGTAAATTTTAGGCAAGATGGGTTTAACTTGCCTTCTGGAGGGAAAGAAAAGGAATAAAAATCTCATCCAACAGAAAAAATCGGTGGATAATATCTGTAGGAAATATGCAAGCTACTTTGTGCACCTAATCCATGTGTGGAAACTCATGCTAGCCAACAGCAATGACTTTTACCCATGGGATAGGTCTGTATAGACAAGCTGGATCTCCAAGCCGTTTTTTTGGTGATATGATGCCTCTTAAGATTGATGAAGTGAGGAGTCTGAATATCTTGTAAGGCCAGGCATTAGCTAGGAAATCGTCGCTGTGAGGACTGTAATAGAGATGAGACTTTCCTGGTTTCAGATGGAAGAATTTTGCTGAGCACTTTAATTGTGCTATACAATACATAAGAGTGCAAGACAGACACAAGGCCTGCCTTCGGCGCTGCGCCGAGTGTCCTAGAAGCAGCCGCGGTGGCGGGACGCGGGGCTGAAGTTTCCCACCAGGGTAAGCAGCGCCGGTGCCAGGCAGGGGAAGCGAGGCTGGACCGCCCGCAGTGGGCACTCCTGCTGTGGGACCGGNTGGGGGGGTGGGTGTGTGGTGTGTTTTCGAGGTGAGGCCTCGGAGAAGGAGTAAGCGCTGGGGTACAGCTGGAAGGGGGAACTGGTGCCCTGTGGGAAAACTTGGAAACTGTTTCGCCTCGGTAGCGTATGGCAATAATACACTTCTATTCGCCGACAAAGTACGTTTGCCTGAAGACAGATCGGTGTGTGAGAGTAAAGCTGCCAGGCGCTCTCCTGGCAGAGCCTTAATCTCCTATGACACTAAAAGCATCTACTCAGTTACTAACTGTGATGGCATAAATAGAGGAGCAGGTTGCGGTGCCAGTAAGAAGCTTCAAGTATTTTTTTCTGAAGAAGATACAGATTTTTGTATAGATAACGGCGCGCTGCCGTTTGAACGCTGCAGACATAATAGCAGCCGAGGCTGCCGCTGCTTGGAGCTGACTGTGCCTGTGGCTCTGAGCTTGGCGTCCCGTCGGCATCGGCCCTGCCCTCGCTGCCGGACGGGAGCCCTCCCTGGGACGGCCTGGGTAAGTCGGAGGTTCCCTCAGCTGACCTGCAAGACACTTGCCAGAACGGCATCCCTAATTGTAGCCTGTGTGCTACAGAGCAGCATGACGCTTCCCAGCGCTTCCCTGAAATTAAAAGGTATGCATAATTGCTCGTGATTGTTTTTTATTTGCTGTCGCTGTGTAGCGATTGGAAAGCAGGAAAATTTATCTTTGATAAATACAGACATACTGTAAAACTAACCTTTGTGTTGGTGTGTTACAATAGATTCTGGTGGTTTCCCACCCCAAAGAAAGCTACGTTTCATTTGTGTTTATGTGTTTCTGGGGAAAGTGCTTTGTGAGCTGGGAGTTTGAAGAGTTTGTAAAGGTATAGTGATTATTGTAATTGCTTGCTGAAGAACGTGGTGAAAAAGGTTAACTATAGTTCAAAGGTTTGGGGATTTAAGACATTTCATATCATCCTAAATATTCTCTAAGTCTGATGGGGTTTATTTTGAAGTGGAAGATTGTGTATATTTGATATTATCTACCTTTCTTTCTTTCGAACTAGCGATTGTTAACTATGTGGTTATGATGCATAATACTGTCTCACGGGCTGATTTGGAACACTTTCACTATACTTCCTTGTAAATCTGCTTTAAAAAGAGGTCAGATGTTGAAGAGCATTTATTGACTTGGGGGCATGTGGTTACAAGCACAGAATAACTGTTCATTGCTTGAAGGTGTGTGCGAAATGCTGAAGAAACTGTGTAGACTCAGCCAATATTGACATTATTTTTAGATGAGCTATTCTTTTTTTTTAATGACCTGGCTGATAGGACAATTGATGACAAATATTCCAGTTTCCTTTCTAACTGACTACAAGTGTGGAGTTTAGCTAGCCCTTCTTTATCAGATTCTGAGCTGTATTAGGAGAAATAGTTATTTGCTTCATGTCTTATACTGGGACTTATAGTAATACATGTTTGTAGATTGCTGTTTACCTACCTGACTGATTTTTCTGTTTCTTTTTTCTTACTACTCTTTCTTTCTAAGAAATGGTGTATTAAGCTGCATATAGTCAGTGTCAATGCTGTTTCCCTTAGTTTCTCTTTGATAGTTCCCATGATGCAGATAGTGCAGATAACTGTTTTAATCAATGATACCTGAGGATAAGAGGAAAAGGTGTGGCCTCTTGAAGCATCAGTTACCTCTTTGCTAACCACTTCATTTACAAGGTGTTTCAGTGTCTAGCATGTAGTTCTGATGGAGAACACTGTTATGGCAGAGGTGAGCAGAGCACTTTTCATTCATGGGATTAACTCTGCTTTTGTTAATGTTTCTGAGGCAGCTGGAGGAAAGCTGAGTGTAAGGACTTGAAATGCTAGGCTTTGTCGTTGTCCCTTTGACTAGCCAAGAAGGGGAAAATGGAGAGGGCAGTCCTGTCCCAGCAGACTGCAGCAAACTAACAGATGGCAGGGAAGGAGAAGAAGCTAATGTATGTGGAGTAGTAGGAAGAGAAAATAGCTGCAGTGTGTCATTTTAACATGGTATGTTAGGATGCTATTAGTCTGTGATGAAACTTCGGAATCCTGCAGTGCCGTGGCTCAGGCTTCATAATAGGGATACAATGATGTTGTGGGGTGATTACCTTTTTTCTCTCCTTGATAAAATTATGAGTCCTCAGCTGTTCAAAAACAAGGGATAACTAACTTGGAGGCTTTGGTCAGGTACACCTTTGATATCTAAATCAAACACTACAGTTGCAGAATAGCAGCAGAACAAGGGCAAGCTGCTCTTCCTTTGTGCAATGTTACAAGAGTAGTTTTGCCCTTATGATGGGTTATTGTGTTGTTTGTGCTCATGATCGGGGCTGTAGACATGTTTCTGCAGGCACACCTGGGCTCTGGAGAGGGAAGATTGTAGAGACAAACAGGTTCACTACACCCAGCAGGTCTTGACTGTTTCAGGGGACAAATACTGCATCTAGGTGTCAGAACTTAAATGCTCCTGATTCCTCATGAGACTCTTCTCAACTTCTTCATGACTGCACATTAACGGTGTCAATTCATACCACAGAATTATAATTACAAAAAAAACCCCTGAGAGCCATGAGAAAGTTACAGAGATGTTTTGGGTGTTTCTTCATGTTTCTTTGAACTGCATTCACCAATGTGGTGTAAGACAGTACTCTGCCATGTGAAGTACCAAACAAAATGTAAGTAAGATATCATGGCCCAGTGTTATTACTGAAGGTGTAGTAATACCTTTAACCCTAAACACTTGTCTCTCATATTCAGAAGGAACTGCAAGTTGACTAGAGCTGTGCTGGCCAAGCACATTTCAGAAGCACAGGGATGCCTGGTGTTGGATACCACCTTGGAGTTTATTTGCCGCATTTTGATCAGTTACTTGGTTCCTATGGAGTTACACATCTGACTTCCTCAGGCTACAAAAATTCCTCTTTTCATCTTTGAGCACTTCTGTATCATTAAACATCTATCTTTATAGTCTGAACAGAATTATTATGGTCCTACATCTCTAAATCTTTTTTTTCTGCCTCCATTCTTTATCTCGTAACTTTCTGTGTAGTGACTGTGAGAGCAACACTTGCATAGCAGTGATGATGGATTAGAGTGGCTTTTAAGTTTTATAAAGGATGATATTTAATGTTAGTGAATTCATAGTGTTTTCTTAATCTATATAAATTTTACCATAAAAAGACATTTCCATTATTTCAGTTACTTTTCCCAGCTGGAGCAATAGCATAGTGTGGTGACTGAGGAATGAGCTAATTTCTTTTGTTGTGCTTTATCTATGAAGAGGAGAAAGAAAGAGGAGCTAATTTATGTTTGCTTTGTTGGTTGTCAAGCTCCAGAAAGATTGTGGAGTCAAGAGAGACTGCTGCTACCCACTTGTGTTGCATCAGATCTCATACTATTTTTTAACATCTCTGTAGCTGGTGACAAAGAATGTGGAGAGAAGGGAAAGAAAAGCAGATTAAAATTTCAGTGAGCAATAAGGTTCTGACACTTTGATGTCCCAAGAGCTGTGCATTGTCATGCAGGAAACAGTTATCTCTTCCTAGACTTAGCAGCAGCTCAGGTTCTGCCCTTTGCCTACACGGGGGTGGTGGGGACCATGAGGCAGTGAAGAGGAATTAGTTTTGTATTTTTGTAGGAATCTTAAATTCCACACTATAAACATTGTCCCAGGGGAAAGGAACCGTATTTTATCTTTTACAGTGTGCTTGTAGAACTTGGCATCAGTGGTAAAAGGCTCATGGGGTACTTAAAAACTCCTCAGATTGATTACAGACCTACTGTGCTATTGGGATATGAGCAAATGATAACTAATGATTTGAAAGTCAGGGTTTATATGTCCAATTTGTTATGTCTCATTTTTATGTGAATGTGGGAAGTCACTTAATTCCATTGTGATTTATTGAATCATTTTGTAAAAGAAATTAGTATTTGCCTGTATCACAGATAAGAAAATAGTTTTGGATTATGAGTTCATAGTGTAACAGCAAATTGGGATAGACATATATTAGCTCAGTTAAAGGAATTGTCTTTATGGGAATATTATAGAAAAACAGCAGGGTAGTAAAGTATGTTAGTATTTATAATGTAAATAGCATATATTGGTATTTGTAGTAATCCAGTTATGGCATTGTGAAGTTCAGGTTAGATGAACCACAGCAGTGGGATTTGTAGACTCTGCTGAACTGTGTGGGTGTGTGGACTTGTGCTAGCTAATTTAGGAGTGACTTGGATGCTTTTTTACTCTGCAATTACTGAAGTGATTTGGGTATAATTTGGATCTGAAAAGGCTATATGCTGTTGTGATAAACAGAAGGCCAGTGAAATCATAGTATACTGCTTCATGTCCTTGATATAGGTGGGATGCAACCAGTTGTGTTAATTTGCACTGGGGATATTGCATGGTACTACATCTTCAAGGACACATGTGCTTTTGGGTAGAAAATGTCACATTTTATTTGATTGCAGCATACTTGCAATTTTGCCTCCTCTTGGGAATGAACAACCAGCAAGAGTTCTCAGTAATTCGGAGTGTTTTGAATGAGATTGTACAGTTGCTGATCAATGCAGGAGTAGATTGGTTCTATCACCTTGCATGAGATTGCTTGATGAGAGCTTCATTTTAGCAATCTCTGAAACAGGGAGTTTAGGTGGAGTAAATCTGAATTTTGAGTCTTACAGGCACTGAGGCCTATGTTTTGTTTGATTGTTTTTTTTTAAATTTTAATATTTTCTTGTCAGTCTGTATTACAGTGTCCATTATTTTGTGCTGCTTCTCATTCAGTTTTATCTTTGAATCAATTTTCTTCAGTTCTTTTCAAGTTGCTACATACAGTGTTAAATACAAAATGCAGTCCATCCTCCAGAAGTAGCTTACTGTAGTTGCCATTGATATTTTCGATGGTACATAAAGTGTAAGGCACTTGCAGAGATCATGTCTTTGATGGACCAGCTTCGTTGGATGCTCTTAGCACACCTTAACTGATCCAATGGGAGATGATTTTTCAAAGAAGGCTTTATATTGGGGAATGGATTAGAAATCTACCCTAAAGCTCTATATTATCAGTTCAATTAGTTGTTTTTCACAGGGAATGATTCTGGACAATAAGTTGGCATTGTTGTAGAACAATGAAATACAGCTTCAGCATTCTGCTTTATAACTGCTCCTTGCAGGCTGATAGTACATTGTATATACTGTAGCACTGACAGTTGGTTTAGTTAAAAACTCAGCATATATTTGCTATTATAGCTTTGTAGCTATCCTTGGTAATAACGTGTTGGCTCAGAGCCTTTCCAAGAGCCCTTGCACTCACAGCAGTATTATTTTATTGGAAGGGAGATTGATTACAGGTGAATACTGCATTTTTTTCTGAATTCTTTAGAAGAGGGATGGATGTATAGGAGGCAGTTTCTTCCTGGGTATAACATCATTCTGGTCCATTAAAAGTAAATTTAGTATGCAAGTGCCCATTTAAACAATTGATTAGGGAAAAAATTGCCTAGTTAGTCAGCTGTTCATATGTCAGCATTCACTACCAGCTATCCGCATTCCATTTTCCTGTCCCATTATCTTGCTCTCCTTATTTATCTGTCACATACTATATTGAGAACTTAAGTGGGAACGTTCTTCCTTTTAAATGAGCAATGCTTCCAGCATAGCTTGGGGTAGACAGGCAGAAAACAGGTAAAAAAAAACCACAAAACCGCAAAAAAAGAGAGAATACCTCTAATTTGGCCTCAGGGAAGTCAGGACTTAGTGTCAGATGCCAAGGAAGTTACTTTATTTTGGCTTCCACCAATATAAAGCATGTAGCATCCAATTGCAGGCAGTATTTCCAGCAATCTAAAATAGCTATGTATATCTGTAGATTTAGAAATATGTAAAATCAAAATGGAGTGTGGCACCATGAGGAGAGAAAAGTAATCTACTTCGATGGTTTATCAAGAAGTGGTCTGGTCATCTGCCAGGTGGCTGAAGCAGATCATCAGGGGCTGACACAAATGGAACAGGTGGAACTATCCATCTTTAGTGTCATCTGTTAGACAGTTATGTGACAGGGTGAACACTACCACAGGTGTCTCAGATGGAGAGAAAAGTGCTCAAGACCATGTAGAGCACCCTTTTTGGAGGTGGTATGAGGCCTTGGTGACTCCTGATTGGCAATATTCTGCTTAGACCACTCCACCGTGAATATTTATTCTTGTTATCAATGGGCATACATAATTGGGAACAGTAAGTGATGGGAGAGGAGTACCCACAGAAGCCTACAGGGTGCTTTCTTTGGATTACAGAGGGGGCTGACTTTAAACTCGTAGACTGTGTCTATATGCAGGAAGCCAAGTAGCTTGGATTGACTCATGTCTGAGAGCTGTTTTGATCTAAAAGATGGCCATGTCCATACTGCATATCTTTGGACAGAGGGGTCTCAGACCTCTGGCCCTAGATGGTGTCTTTGTGGCCTGAAGATGTTTAAAAAAACCAGAAGGATGAGGTTATGCATTGTGGGACCTATTGAGAGACTGATGAAAAATGTATAAGAAGTGGGAAGCCAAACCCTGTGTAAGATCATCCGTGCTGAGTCTTCCGAGCAAGTGCTGATGGAGGAGAACTGTGTTGCCAGATGGATGTGGCCTTAGGCTTGGAATTCTACAAAAGAGGACCTGGGATCAAACTAGCGATTAAGCATTGTGGGTGATCAGGAGCCCAGAGCTTGCTCCCTACTCTGTGTGGAAGTGTAGACATATTTGTAGGATGCTTTGAGACAAGCTTTCCACAGGAGAAGCACTTAGTTGTGGAAGGGGACTGCACCTTCAGAAAAGCTCTGTAAGAGTAGCAGAAATTGGAAATCCCAGCTTTCATCAGGATCCCAGTTTCCTTAAAGAGAAGAAAAATGGAGTAAACTGGAATTAGGTCCTTTCTTCCCACTCTATCAGAGTGAGGCAGAAGAGTCTCTGCTTGTTCCCTGGCCTAGAAGTGTACTTGCCTTTCATCCTGGCGGTTGTAGAATGAGGGTGCTGAGCTCCAGCGCTTCAGCACAGAGCTCCCTGAGAGTTGGTACCTCAGAAGGAAGAGTAATGGGGTCCTTTAGAGTCCTTGAATTCTCCCAGTGTGAACAAAACTGCTTTCCCACAAGCAAAGAGGAATTTGGCAAAAATCTGAACATTGCTGGAAGTGTTTATACTTCGTTCCTTAAAAAAGGCAACAGACTGAGTATTGTTGATAGTACTGCAGTGCTCAGCACTTGCAAGGAGGGACAGAAGGTCTGGGATGATCTTCTAACAGAAAACTGTTTCCAGAAAACTTCAATTGCAATTTAATGTCCTTTCCAGTCACTGGAAAGATTTTTAGATGCTTTGTGATCTGTACTTCACTGATTGGAGGCAGACTTTATTTGCTGCTCCTCTATGTGGGGGAGCAATGCTGTGGTATCCAGAGTGGCACCACACCCTTCAGTCTGCCGCTGCTGACTGTGGTGTGGCTCCCTCCATGGGGATGCCCTGCCCCTGTTTCACTAGCCCTTATGTTCTCCTCATCTGGTTCAGGGGAGGAACATGCAGAGTCTTTGTCCCCCGTGCACAGTAATCAGCAGTGTCATGTAACACCAGTATTGCTCCCTCCTCACCAGTAAGGGAACTGGTGGAGATGGTAGTTTTGAGCTGATCTCCAGTCTTCCTGGCTTTTGCTCCATTCAGATGGGTTTTGTATCAGTTCATCCTGGAAAATTTGCTAATCATGCAAGTTTACTTCTGAAAGAGGAGTAGAGGTGAATTTTGCAGTACTTGGACTGAGCTACACCAGTCAAAAGCAAAGTATATCCCAGGATATACTGGGGACCTGGGGATTCTCTGGTTGATGTATTCACCTTGGTCAACAGGATCACTTCTGTGATGCACTGTATGTTGTCCTGTAGTATGCACAACTTGCTTGGCGTACTCAAGTCCTGGTTTAATGAAGTAATAATTAGCCAGAAAAAGAACATGAAGATAAGTTTCTTCCCAGTACAATTTGAGAGAGATTTGCATAATGGATGTGAAGTATCAACTTAATACTAATGGGTTTTAATTGAATTCAGAGTAAGTGATTTTTCCTCCCCTGTCCCTTCCCTCCTGTAATGTGAATAACATGACCTATTTGATCTAAATATTCTAGTAGACCAGATATGGATTTTTCCTATTAGATAATTACCAGTTCAGCAAAGCATGTGCTTACAATATTTCTCAGGTGTGTGAAAATTCATGTAGTCTAGCTGTATTTCACTAATGAGAAAAAAATTAACTAGGTATTAATGACATGAAATTATATTTTACTCTGTAATTGTGTGCTAAAACTCTAAATCTCTCATGATTTGACATTAACACTACATGTCAATTATAAGCTGCCCTTGAAATATATTAATTACATGTCATAAAGGTAAGTTCCATTTATTGTCACCCAAAATTGTATTTCAGCTGAGAAGTGCTGATAGATATGTACATCAGAATTCATTTAGAATATTCTGTTTTCTGGGATGTAGTTTTTCCATATTATAAAAATCTATCTCATTTTATCTGAGATGTGCAAGAAACATTTTGCACTGCACATTTTGCTTATTAAGTCGACAACTTATCTAATAAAATACATAAGAAGAGTTGAAATATGACCTTGCATTGAGTTGTTAAATCCAGGTGATATTTTCAAGATATAGTTTGTTTTGCAAAATTCCTTTTAACTTTGTATTTCTTCTTTACTTCTCTGTTATGTATAAAACCCTGAGTCTATAAGGACTCATAGATTGGCTGATTCCTATGAAACACATGGGGTATTGTGTCTGTAAGAGGTTTCTTACAGCAGTCTTGTTTACAATAGTCTCTTCTTATAGCAGTCAAGGTATTCAAGAACACTAATGGGAGTCTCTTAATTTACTGCTCAGCTGTTTTCATTGAATTTACACATACGCAGATTAAATGCTGACACTACTTATGGATTAAAATGTAAAGGTTGTTGTCTTTGAAATCTTATACTTCTATATCAGAAACTCTAAAGAGGTGAACTGAAAAAAAGTTTACTGATCCTTGTGTGATATAGGGGAGCCATATCTCTTGTGGCTTCTGGGTTTTGGGAGAGTGTTAGGAGCCTGATCAGATAAAAGAGAGAGGACTCTTGCCATGATTCAGTGCATTTTGTCAGTGGCTCCCTATCTAGTGCAATGTGCTTATGTTTCTTGGGGTAAAAGCAGAAGTGTTCTATAATAAAGAATAAAATATGAAAAGGAAAAAATCAGAGGCAAACATACCCCCTTTTTTTAGTGTATTTTTAAAGGCTTAATAGGCCATCTTATCCATAAACAAGAAGTTGAAGACTGCTGATTTTCTCCTTGTATGTGGCAGAGTAACAGAATGGTTAGCACAAATGATTTTCAGTTCTGGGTTGGTTTTTTTTTTTTTTTTAATTTTCAGTCACTTTTGCTGCTGAGGAGTCTGGATTACTGCAAGTGTGGCTATTGTCAGAAAAACAGCTGTGGGAAAACAGCATCTTTGAATATGAGAGTTGGAATTTAGAGACCATTTATTTTTTGAAGATATGCATTTGGATTTATATTGCTAGTGTGGGGATGCAGGCTTGTATGACTGATAATACAGCAAACTGCCTATGGGAGGGAGGAGCTGACAGTACTCTTCAGGTAGTAATTGGTGAGGCTCTTAGCTGGAGGCTATGCATGACTACTTCTAATTTTTTAAAAGTCTAAATAAAATGTTTGTTTTCACTCTTCTCAGCTAAGTGTAGCTGAAATTACTTTATAAGACCAAGTTGGATTTGCTTCTGACTGATGTATCACAAATGTGTGCTAAGACAAATGTTCAGAGGACAAACTGTTTTCAGGCTGTGTAGTGTCATAGGATTGATTTTTTGCATTTTAGTGGACTGGGCTGACAGGGAGGAAAAATTGCGTAGAAAGAATAGACAAGGTGGGATCCCTTGAAAAATTAGTCTTCTCCTTCACACTAGGCTACGGGGGTTTTGTTGATTTGTTTTTTTAATCAGAGAACTCTGCCCTCACTGCCCCTCTCACCGGTGTTCTTTTCCCCAGCAGAGGTGGAGAGGTGCTCCCTTGGGGCTATGCCAAAATTACTTCTTGGTCATAAGTGTCATTGCCATGTAGCCAGTGGTTTGTGTTCATTGTGCCACAATTCCTCAGGCTAGTGAGAATGCCCTGTTTGAGAATTGGCTTGAGACCAGGATTTAGCATGGCAGGAGTGCAGGAAAGCAATCCAGGAGGTTCTTGGAAAGCATTGACTGTAACTTTCAGATACTGGTGGTAGAAGAACCAGTGAGGAAAGGTGTGCTGTTGGACCTTATACTAACTGACAGGAAATGTCTGATTGAAGATGTGAAGGTTTTGGGCAACCTTGGCTGCAGCGACCACAAGATTGTAGAGTTCGGTATCCTGCTAGGAGGAAGCAGATCACAACTCTGAACTTCAGGGGAGCTAATTTTGGCCTCTTCAGAGAGCTTCTTGGAAGAATCCTATTGGAACATGCCAGTGGGAAGAAGGGTTTAAGAGAGATGGTTAATATTTAAGGATTGCTTCCTCCACAGTCAAGACTGGTACATCCCAGCCACAGAGGGAAGGTGTGGAGGAAGGAAGCCTTTCCCTTGGTTGCAGAGGATTGGGTTAGAGACCATTTCATCCAACTTGACATCTAGAAATCCATGGGCCCTGATGGGATGCACACATGAGTGTTGAGGAAACTGTCAGACATCATTCCTAGGCTACTCTGTATCATCTTTGAAATGTCATGGCAATCAGGAGAGGTGTCTGAGGCCTGGGAGAAAGAAAATGTCACTCTAGTCTTCAAAAAGGGCAAGAAGGAGGATCCATGGAACTACAGGCCATCCAGCTTCACCTCAGTCCCCAGAAAAGTGATAAAATGACTTATTTTGGAGGCCATCTCTAAACATGTGACAGACAAGGTGATCTGGAATAGTCAGCATGTATTCACCAAAGAGAAATCATGTTTAATCAACCTGATTGCCTTCTATGATGGGACAGCTGTGGATAGGTGAAGGGATAGTGGTAGATGTTGCCTACCTGGACTTCAGCAAGGCTTTTTACACTTCCTCCCATGATATCATCACAGGCAAGCTCAGAAAGTGGACTGGATGTGTAGACAGTGAGGTGGTTTGAGAACTGACTGAATGACAAGTCTCAGGGAATTGTGATCAGTGGCACAAAGTCTGGTTGGAAACTTGTCAATACTGGGCCTTGTGTTGTTTAACTTACTCATCAGTTACTTGGTTGAAGGGACAGAGTGCCTCCAGCAAGTTCACTAATGACAAAAAGCTGGAAGGAGTGGCCCTAGGATGCTGTGCAGCTCTTCAGAAAGATCTCAGCGTGTTGGAGGCTGGAGGGATGGGGAAAGTGACAAGTGCAGGGTTCTTTACCTGGGGAAGAATAAGTCCATGTACCAGTACATGTTGGGTACAGTACATGCTGGAAAGCAGCTCTGCAGGGAAGGACCTGGGGGGTCCTGATGAACAACAAGCTGTCTGTGAGCCAGCAGTGTGCCCTTGTGNCAAGGTGATCTGGAATAGTCAGCATGTATTCACCAAAGAGAAATCATGTTTAATCAACCTGATTGCCTTCTATGATGGGACAGCTGTGGATAGGTGAAGGGATAGTGGTAGATGTTGCCTACCTGGACTTCAGCAAGGCTTTTTACACTTCCTCCCATGATATCATCACAGGCAAGCTCAGAAAGTGGACTGGATGTGTAGACAGTGAGGTGGTTTGAGAACTGACTGAATGACAAGTCTCAGGGAATTGTGATCAGTGGCACAAAGTCTGGTTGGAAACTTGTCAATACTGGGCCTTGTGTTGTTTAACTTACTCATCAGTTACTTGGTTGAAGGGACAGAGTGCCTCCAGCAAGTTCACTAATGACAAAAAGCTGGAAGGAGTGGCCCTAGGATGCTGTGCAGCTCTTCAGAAAGATCTCAGCGTGTTGGAGGCTGGAGGGATGGGGAAAGTGACAAGTGCAGGGTTCTTTACCTGGGGAAGAATAAGTCCATGTACCAGTACATGTTGGGTACAGTACATGCTGGAAAGCAGCTCTGCAGGGAAGGACCTGGGGGGTCCTGATGAACAACAAGCTGTCTGTGAGCCAGCAGTGTGCCCTTGTGGCCAAGAAGGCCAATAGTATCCTAAGGCGCATCAGGAAGCGCATTGCCAGCAGGTTGAAGGAGGTTATTCTGACTCTCTGCTCAGTACTGATGGGGCAACATCCGGATTCATTTTTCCAGTTCCAGACTCCTCAGTCAAAGAGATATGGAGCTGTACTCTTTTTTTTCCCCTGTAGAATACCATCTGAGAAAGGATTATGTGATTAAAAAAAAAAAAAAAAGCAGTCTAAAAGAGAAAAAACTTGGACAATGGTCTGAAGCCTCACAATTTCTCAAGGGCCCTGGCTTGGTCTGCTAATGCGCATCCCAGCAGCAGCAGTGCCTGGGCTATGTGGAGGGAGTGCCCAAACTTATCTTTGCTTTAGGGTGTATCTCAGTCCTACCTTGCCCCCAGACTTGTCTTCTGAGCTGTCCATCTTGCTGTCACTCTTGCAAAGATGGCCCTACTCCTACTGTTCCTTACTGAAATCCAGCAGGAGAAGCTGGGCACCAGTAGGAATCACTTTTGGAAATTTCTGTCTTCCAACAACAGTTTGGTTCATTTGTATTGATTACCTTTCATAGACCTTCAAAGGCAGTTGGTGACTCTACGAACAGCATGCCCTCTACTATGTCATGTTGCACAAGGTGTTATTGTCTTGTTTCACTGATGAAAAGCTTCAAGAAGTGCTATGGGGGGAAAATCCTGAAGTATCACAAAAGATCAAGTAAGCTGACAGTATAACAAGAACAACAGAATTTGTAAATGTGAATGTTCAAAGTGAATAATGCAATGAGTGAAGCACAGCTAGGTAATGCTGCAGAGGGCTTTTCTATTAGCAATTGTAATTTTGCTCTTTAAAGAGCATCACTCAATTGAGAGTTAACTGCAGTTGTTTTAAAGTATACATATAAAATCTCACATATAATGTAAATGGTGTATGTGGTCTTTACATATTGCAGGTCAAGCTGAAATTCGGGTGATGATATACACTTTGAACTCTGCTATGTAGTTGCCTTCAAGAAGTTACATAATATCTCTACCTAGTTCCTGCCCCATTCAATTGAGTGATAACCAAGAGCCTATTTCTTCAGTGCCTTGAAATCATGACTAAGTGTTGTGAAATGCACATTAGTGTAAATAATTTGAAGTGCTATAATTTAAAAATACTTTACCCTTTACCATTGCTACTAAATTGTTTTTGGACCTAATAATTTTACTTAGAGAATTTATTATGTTTCCTTTTTAACTTGTGAGCTGACATAACAGTGTAGTGTTTTGCCTTCTAAGAAGCCGTGAGGTTTAATAGGACTTAAAATAAATTTATGTCCTTTAAATGTAAAATAGTGTCTAAATTGATCTGAACATGCTTTTAAAAGGTGATCTATAGGTATACTCTTTAATTTGAGGTTGAACTGTATTACTGAGTTTCAAAATTGGTATGTATATGTACGAGTGCATTTGTGTCCACTCGTGTCTGTGTGCATGCATACGTTATAAAAGAAAGAAATGAACAAATTTGAATTGATGTAGGTTATTTAAGTTTGGTCTCTTTTATGTCTTGCTTAGAGGGGTATCTCAGCTGCTTTTGTCTTCAGTGGATGATGCCACGTTACAACTGTAGCCTTTTCACTGCTGAGTTAGGACAGAGCTGGGATATGATCTGATTCTGGCAGTTACTTGTCCTTGAGAGCTGATAACGGACAACTAGAATGGCTCAGGACTGAATTATGCCTATAATTGTATGCTATATATGTATATTATGTGCTGGGGCACTTTGTTGCCTGTGGCAATGTGGAAGTGCGTAGAGAAAGGAATAGGAAAATATCTTTTTCCTTAAATATTGGAGAGAGTTTAGTGGTGAACTGTGTTTTAGAAATGAATGTGTAGATTATGCTTGTATGAACACAGGCTTTTTTTATCTCAGTGTTTAATAAAATATGTTGAGATGGGATGTTTCAGTACTTTCAATGTTAAAGAAATTGAACTTGTCAGACAATTTTAGTGCCAACGTCTGTATGAAGCAATGTTACTTCTTAGGTTAGGAAAGGTCACCACACGGCTCCACAGCAGCCTTTAATTTAAGATGTAACTTGTCAAATGTGCTGGTGGAAGAAAAATTTAAAATATAACATTTGACTTAGAATTTGAAGTGCCTTCCTTGCACTAGGCTCCTTTTCCCCTTTTTTTTGAGACTAATGCTGTTGCCTCAAGCCTGGCATGACCTGGAGGAGATGAGGCAGCAGTCCTGTGCTTTTAGAAGATAAGGAGCATTATGTGCGGTTGTCTGCCTTTCCTGCTGCCTCTTCCCAGCTGTGTCATGAGACGAGGTGAGGAAAGATGAATACTCTGGGCAAGCAGCTATGGCTCCGTGGTTCTTAGTTGCTGCTCTGGGGTTGCAGAGAGCTGGAAGTGGCTTGGAGTGTGTTCAGGCGACAGCCGGCAGTGTCTGGTGCACCCGCTGATTGCAGTGTGGTTCCACTCTGCCTCCCAGCAAGCTCTTTATCCTTCTTGGCTTTTTGTTTGAGAGTACCTCAAAGCTTCTAGAAAAGTCCAAGATGCTTGTGCTATATAGCAAGGAAAGGAAGTGTGTTAAGTATTAATTGGACTTCTCTTGAACAAAGGATTATGATAAAAGATCAGAACTAGGAGAGAAATGTATGTGATGACCCAAACCACAGCTATGTGTGACTTGGTGGTCCTTGTTCCTGGAACATTATCCTGGAGACAAATCAGTTCTGATATGGCGTGAAGTCTGCATGGGGTGAAGTCTGGAGTGTGATTACTTCTGTAACATCCTTGTCTGTCTGCCTTGGAGGTAATTGCATGTCCTTGCCATGCTCCAGTGGAGCCTGAAATGATGCTGACTTTTGCTCCTGTCCTTGCAGTTTGAGCAACAAGAGGCAAACATGGCCCAAGTGTCCACTGACCCGAGTAGTGCGGAAACTGCTGACCCAGAGGAGAGTTCTCCAAATATGATAGTCTACAGAAAGGTAAGGATTTGGAGATATTTGTAAAAATCCTTTCTCTACATGATTGGTATGTAAAAGGATCCCATGCCTCTTTCGAAGTCAGAGATGTATTTCAGATTGCTTGGAGTTTTCAGGAAAGTAGGTGTTTGAAACTATAGCATTTGAGAACTTGAAAGTTGTATTCTGCTCAGTGAAATAATTTAAACTTGTTACTGTGAAGTATTTGATGATTAATAACTTGAAACTTTAGCTTTTTGTGAGTATCTGTGGTATGTCTAATAGCTAATTGTTCAAATTTACCAAGGCTAGCTAAAATAATCCTCTGTACCTTTCTAGTTTTATCATATTAAGCATAAAACAGCTGCCATACAACAATCTTTTAGTGCATTTTTTCTGTTTTCATACTGTGGGGTTATAATTAACAGTATGATTCTTTGTAGGTGGTTGTTCTTACTTCCCATTGCCTTAATTAAACGAAAAAAAGAGAATCTTCTCCAGTGCTAGGGAAAAATGAATTAGTATGATGTCAAAGAGCATTCTTTCACCATGATAAAATATATTATTCTGAAGTATGCTGAAGATAGTATAAAAGATGAAGGAAAGCAATCTGTGCAATGCCATTTTCTAAAGCATTGTTTTATTGTGGGGTAGGCACCTCTGTTATCTTTGAAATTGAGTCTTTTTATAGTTTAATGAAGCAATGTAAATGTATTTTATTTAGCCTGCAAAATATTTATGTAGTATGCAGAAGTGCTGTAGAGTTCTGACAAAAAGAAAATTTCTTGTATAGCTTAAATAAGCTACCATTCTGTTCACTTAAGAGCTACAATGCTAGCCCAGATCAAGTTTCCTTTTGTAGTGTGATCCTGGGCAAAATAACTGAAATGTGTTGGGGGTACATGGTTCTCTTTTCTGCTTGTGTGACTGCAATCCTGATGAGTTTCATATGCTGAGAAAATACTTCAGGTTTCATATAGAGCATAAGTTGTTTAAAGTGTTACTTTTTGATAACCACAATTTTGGTTTAGTTGTTGCATATGTGGTTTGGAATCTGGAATTGTTAACATGGGAAATTTTTCTGGGTAATGTGTAGGCTTGTTTGTTTTGAACGTGTTATGAACACACTTTGGCTGCTAATTTGGAAGTAGCAGTAGTCAGTTAGTCAAATTATCCTTTTAAAACCTGTTTGCTCAGAGGTCCAACACCCCAGCAGGTTGACGTAGATATGGGGTATGAAAGAAGTGTCTGGTTGCATGATCTGGAGTTAGGACATTAAATCTGTGACTCTGCAGAGTATTCACTTACCTATTCTTGAAAATACTGTTTTGTGTGCCTCACTGTCTATTCTTCTCATGGCATTTATACTTAAGGATTTCTCCATTTCTTTGCCTTTTAGTATTTCAGTTTTGTCATTGTAGAATAGGGCTTATGAATTTTGGCGTATCAATGGGGGACGTACTCATACTGTTTGATTCATCTCTCCTTACTCAGATGTCAGGTGTGTCCCTCTGATGTCAGTATCATCAGCCCTTCATAAAACAGTCATCTGTCAAAATACATAGTTGTCTTTTAGAATAGCATGCCCCATGCATTGTGCAGTAGTACTGTATTCTGTATTGTCAATGTTAAGCTAACACATGACTGTCAGGGTTTTTTTTTTTGCTGAGGGTTTCTGTTGCTTTATGAATAGGGTTAATACTACCTATTCGTCAGAGTAAATTTCCATTGGTGAATAACTTTCTAATGTAATTGACATTTTTATATTAATATTAGATGTTATTTGATATTCTGATATTATTTTTGATACTAATTTGATATTAGTTAGATGTATTGCACATCAATTATATGTTCCCTAGTGCTGAAAAATCATATGCTAAATCTGAGGCAAGAATTTTGTATTTTTGATTATATGTTTCCAAATGAATGTTTAGCTCTTCATCTCTCATTTTCTTTCAAATGGCTTGATTGCCAGTAATGAATGAGAAAAGCACTGCACTGGACTCCGTGAAATATTGAACACAATCTGCTGGAATACTGTACAGTACAGGACTGCTGTTACAACGTTTGCTTCTCACAGCAGGGATCCTCAGAGGTAGTTGTTGATTCCCCTTAGAAAGAATAAATAAGAGTGGGCTTCAATAGTGGGACCACAGTAAGTCCTGCTGTAAGTGTGAACTTCAGTTGCTTATCTTAACTGTCACATGTATGGGTTTTGAGGGAGGAAAGCCCTGCGAGTAGAACCCCAAATTGTTCATACTTTCTGTACTGAGAGTCACTGAGTCACTTCACTCTTTGAAGTTTATATGCCAAGAGGGTGGCTATAGCCTGGTTTTCTTTATGCTCACAAGAGTCAGACATATTTAAAGGATAAATCAGATCTCACTGAGTGCCCCTTTGGAGCAACCTCTCCTTGTTTTGTTTATGGAGAAAAGCCTAGAACAGGCTGTGCTCTTTATATAGGTAGGTGAAACTAAGTTGGATGGGTTTTGGCCATGCAGAACAAAATAAACTAATTTATTTTGACTCAAATTGCTTCATGATATTCTCTATGGACTCCTGCAAGCAAATGGATTCTAACTGCTTTGATTGCTACAGCAGATGGTCTTAATGAGATAAGTCTTATTTTCTTCTACCTTCAGTGTTAACTTTTTGAGAGTTGATATTTATCCATTTGTGAGGCACATTATTTTTTTTAATTCAACATACTCAGTGTTGACCCACTGTTTTGGAAGACACCTGTGTGTGAATTAGATAATGCAGATGCACTTTTTAGGGTAATTAGTGTTTAAGGTAAAATTTGCCTCGCCCAACCCTTGTTATAATAACTTGCACTCTAAACTGCCCAATACATGGGCTGTATTGACTAGTTCTCCAGTGGCAGTCATGACTACTTAGTACATCGCTGTCAGGTACTTAGGTCATATGGTAGATATCTATAATTAAGCAAGCTGCATTTCACTCCTTGTAATTGTGCTTCCTCTCATCTCTCTGTATGTCTCAGTGCTGAGCCCTGGGCTGGTTATAGGACTCTGAGTAGTGCTGAAGTAAGGATGTCCTGTCATTTGTCGCGTGTGGCATAGTGATGCCCAATGGAAAATGTGAGGGTGCTACAGATACTGTGTTGCCATTTAAGTAGTGCTGTGGGAGTAAAATGTAGGTACCACGTTTTCTTTAATCAGTCTGGCCACATCTGGAGAGGGTGCTGTTTTATTTTTTGATGGAATTACTACTGGAAGAGTGGCATGCAGTGCTTAGAAAGACTGTTTGAAATAAGCTACCCTCCTTTGCACGGGAGTCTTCACTCTGTGGGTGTTGTGTGGGTGGAAGTTAAAAAATGCAATAAAAAGCCAGTGAGAGGAGAAAAAACACTTCTAGCAAACAGCAGCAGAAAATATCAATTGATTTTAAATGCCTGTCACATTCTCTTGAAATCCAGCCACCCTTGATTGCCTTTCTGTCTTCTAAGTGGTAGTTACTGTGTCCCAGGAGCCCTTTGGCTCATTGTTCCCATAATCCATGTCTGAAAATTATCTTTTACAGACAATACTGAAAGACAAATGGGTCACAGACACCTTCTGGCACCAGACCTAATAGGTGACCTATTATCAAAATATTTTGGCAAATCAAATCTATTTAAAGAAACAATAGTGGAAAATTGTCATGTCACTAGAAGAGAAATGGAAATATTCACGATTTGACTAAAGAAGAACTGAAAACACGAGTAAGGAAGAGTACCTGGGGAATATAACAAAAATGGATGAAAACACAGAAATAAAAATCTAGATTGAATAGCAAGCTGTACTTGTTCCTGAGAGGGATCTCTTAGGATTGAGTAGAGTTTGCAAACTGTGCTGTTTAGAGATATTTTGAACTCCTGTGAGCATACATGCTCTGAGGGATATCAAAAGGTACACTCAAAGAAATGATCTACATTATCTAATAGTAGATTGCCATTTCTGCTTAAATTTGCATAATACAACTTCTGCATCTGCTTGCTAACACTGGCACTTACTGAGTTAAATTTTGAATTTTTATGGTTACTCATCATAAATCCTTTGAACAAGCAGGAAAATCTAATTTCCAAAGGCAATTACTGTTCTCAGTAAATGTAACATAAACTTGCAGCTGCCACAAGATGCTTTCAGAAAAATCTGAGTTGTTTGCTACCTTCAGTACTTGGCAGCCTTTTACTGTCTTTTTAAATGCTGATATAAGATCTGAATTGAAATCATTAAAAAAAAAAAGCCAGCAAGCAGCCTTAGATTAGCAGGTTTTCTCCAGGCAGATTCCAGGGTTGCAGTTGTGGCAAGTAGCTTGAGTGTTGCTGTCAGACCTGGTCTATTGTAGTGATAGTGCAGAAAATGAGAGAACCAGCAGATCTGAAGACAGATGTATGCATGCAAAGAATGTGTGGATTCTGAAGCAGAAAGATGTGGAAGGAGACTGTCGTTAAAATTAGCTGTTCACATTAAGAAAAAAAAAAATGCTGGTATTGTGAGCTAATTAGAAGACCAAGACTGCTATTTGATTACTCTTAAGTTATGCTATGAAAAACCATCTCAATAGGACACTGTCCAGGCAACCAAAAGCAAACAAAGCCTGTAAAGATACAGTCCATATGATGACTTGTTGAAAAAAAGCTGCAGTGTTTTAAAATAAGATGGATTTCATGAATGCAACTTTTCTTTTTTTATTAAATGAAAGAAGTCTGTGTTTTTTGAGGTTTCCTAACCCCTTCAAGATTTTATGCTGTTTTAATGAAAGGCAGCAGAACCTAAAATGTATTTAAAATGTTGAAAACTTTTGGCATGCTTTTTATTTGTGTCTTTTGTTATATTTTAGGATTATACTGCATGTGAAGGCCTCAAACCTTATTTTTGTACTTGAAATCTGAGTTTTTGAAATCACAGTTGCTTCTGTAACTGGTTCTTTAATATAAAACTGTAAATTGATGATGATAATCCTCAAGTAGATAACACTGCAGACCTCTAGACTTCAAATTTATCCAAGGCTTTTTATGTACTGTCATTAGAGTTCACTTTATGGTATTTTAAGACCTTTTAGTCTTGACATTTCCTGATTTTACTTTTTTTTATACTTCCAGTCTAAAAGCAATAAAACAAGATTAAACTAGTCTGGATTGCAAAGTGCATACTGATTCATCAGGAATTGAAATACACATAATTTTTCATAAGAAGCCCCCAAACTAGCATTGTTAATGTTGGAAAATAAATGTAAACCCAGTCTTGTTACCAAGATGTGTCAGGGCAGAGGTGAGGCAGCAGGGCAGCTTTAACTCTGCAGTTCTGTATTGCACGTTCAACAGGACACTTCGGTCAATTTTTCACTGCAAATACTTATGTTCCTTGGCTGTAAACAGAAGCTGGCCATTTCTTGAAACCTTGCTAATTTCTTTATTTAGTTGTGTTTTTTTCTGCGTTGTCATATGTTTCTATCCTAGGCCCCTCAATAAATACTGTGTCAACGACTTTGACAGCACAGGGCGTGGCATAGAGAGAGGGAAATGACTGTGTGCAAGATGGGCTATTTGTTAAATTGTGCCTGTAATAATGGCAGAGCTGGCTGTTTTTTACCTAGGAAGTTCTGTCTTGGCGTTTTCTGCAATAACAAGGGTAGCATTCACTAATTCTCCTTTCCTTATTCCTGTAGTAAAATCCTAAGGATAGTAGTCATAATAGTGGCATTAAATTTAGTTCTACAGAGAGAGACAGGGTCTCTACAGTGGGGAACTGTAGTGGTTTTACCACAAATTCAGTGATTTTGGAGCAGAGACTCTGAGAGAAATCACAAACACACCCCAAAAATGAAGAAAACACACAAATATCACAGTTTATTTTGCGCAAACACCAAAACCCGACAAATAAAGTGCAAAACAGACAAACAAATTAAATGTTTCCAGGGCCCGCATTTGAGGTGAGGACGCTCTGGAGATAGTGCTTGTCTCTCTCTCCCTCTGAGCCCGGCTGAGAGACTCCGGGGTATTAGAAGGGGGCACGTGGTCTCAAGATCCCCTTAGCCTTGAACCTCTGCCCGGTTTCGACTGAGGAAAACAACTCAAGAAGATTACAAAGCCGCGCCCCCCCTTCCCTCCCTTTTAGCCCGAGGAGAGATTTAGTGCTGAAAGGGGAAAAAAAGGTGTCCTTTGGCCCCCCGGGGGAGCAGCGGCAAGATAGCCCCTAAATCACCTGCCTCCGCGGGAACGAATGGAAAAGCCACAAAAGGAAGGGAAAAGAGAAGAGAGGAAAAAA
>VYZS01078500.1:15368-34793 GCA_013400695.1 Neodrepanis coruscans | reverse complement strand
CCGGAGGTGGGGGGGGAAGGGGCGACTGAAAAAGCCATGCGGGCATGGGGGCGGGCGGCCCCGGAGCAGAAAGCAGTCGCCAGGGCTGCCAGCGCAAGGCAAAGTCGCCGTACCATGGCTTGATCGTTTTTAACTTTCATTTTTTAGCCCCACGACAGGAACAGAGATGGGAATAGCTATGTGCAACAGGCATGTCAGGTAGGACCAGCAGAGAAGAGAGACTTGAGTATGCTGGTGAGTCATACTCAAGTAGTAGTAGGGAAGTCATGGTCAGCAATGGCAATGAAAATCAAAAATATATCCCCAGAGTGTCTTGGAGAAAAATTTCCAGGAGTGTCATAGGTGTCAGTGGTATAGTGCAAAGGGTCAATGATATGGCCTCTTGTAGGTCATGGTGTAGTCTTCTCTGTTGTCATCTCCTGTCTTCAGAAAATGTGACCTGATTACACAGAATGGACTAGAATCAAGTGGCTTATTTAGTGGAGCAAAAGCTAGTGCTGTTGTGCGCACAAATTTTTATAAATTTCTGATGGTTTTAAGCAATCTTGGAATTAGGAGGTGATTCCTAATTCTTAGAGAAGTGACATTCTGGAGCAGCCACTGCAGGGAGTATTGAGACCCAGGAAGCCATCTAGTTTCAAGATGGACGTAGGCATGTGTTTGAAGAGCTCTGTATGACATGGCGTCTTGCAAAAGTAGAGAAGCAGGTACAGTGAGCCAAGAAGCCTCACTAGCTTTATGTCCATACCTTCCTCAGATTACTTTGAATAGGGACTGACTAAAATACCTTCAAACACCCTTTATTCATGCAATATCAAACATTTTGTACTGATGAAGTTTGACACGTGTCAGTGTCCTTGAACAAAGCCAATGTCACTGACCTTGACTGTAGCTGTCAGGAAACCTTCTGATAAAGCTGGGGGCTGTGGGTTTGATTTCCATGTCTGTTAGACAATATGAATGATTAATGATCTAAGGCATTAGTGTAAAATTGCAAGAAGTTAGTGCCCAGAGGACTTCAGAAGATGACTTGCATTGTTGTTTAGATGCAAATAAGGCTGTCATACTAGTGGTGGAAACATTTTTTTAGAGTCTACCTGGAGGAAGGGCTTTTGGGTACTTTATGCTTTTGGTTTCTTTCCATTATTTGGCTTGCAGTAATAGTTAAGACTTAGTTGAGGTTAAAGATTCAGGCTGGTAGGCAGTGTGCAAAGTTACAGATAGGAAAATATGTGTAATGTGGTAGACCCTCAAATAACTGTTTTCTCATTTATCTTTTTAGGTATATAAATGCATGCATGTACACACACACATAGGTATATTTACATGCCTTTGAAGTAATGAGGAATAATAAATAACTTTTATGTTTTTTTGTGGTTATATTGATGTATATATGATCCTTTTTCTTATATATCCTATGTGTCTTATGTATTTCTATTCAAATAATGCATGCACAGGCTAATTAATTTGCATTTCACTCATATGAATCTGTATTTCCAGTCTGGGAAAAGGTGGCCTTAGCCCTAGTGTAAAGCTGTCATTAGCTCTCTTTGTAGTTAGAGATTTTGGTGATAAACCTACAGCTCTTTGTTTGAGATTTGGGTTTGTTTGGGTTTTTTTTCTTTCTCTCCATATTCAGAAGCAATTGCCTTATTTAAACTTTTTTAGTTTTCTTTCCTCTTTGGCTCATCTTTTCTCTGTTCCTATTTGTGATTGAAACAAACTGTCTCTTGCACCCATATAAGTCTAATTACAGTGATCTATTACTTTAACTGTTCTCAGAGGCGGAAAAAAGATGAGCCAGGACCAATAGCTATGACAATTTCAAAGTATATTTTTAGCAAAACAACTAGTGCAAATTTAGAATACAGAGATAAAGAGGGAAGGTTCAGCTAGAGGGCAAGATTATGCTATTCTAGCTGTAGCACTTAGTGCCTTGCGTTTTTGGAAATGGTTCTCTTTTTTTCTTGTAGCATCTTTCTCCTGTAATTTGCTGTGTATTTGTTGTCAGCATTTTAAGTGATGGTCTTGAAGTATTTTCTTGATGTGTTTAATTTTGCTTACTTTAACTTACTGTTTTACTTACACTGGTTTACTTTTGTATGTTGTTTTGGGCAAGGTGCTAAATATGAGTGTTTTCTGTCGGCCTAAAACTTTATTTTAGCCATGGACTTGTTTCATTGATTAAAAACAAAACAAAATGAAGTAGTGAAGCAGTATAGAGCTGCCAGCCTGACTCGTTGCAGGAGGCAGCTTCTGCTTCTGCAGGAGGCTATTTCAGATACAATCTTGAACCGTAGTATTAAGAGGAAAGAAATTGGGTGGAATTGGATGAAATGTGCAGGAAACTCTGCTTTTGATTTTGTAATAGAACTTCAACTAAAACTTTATTCTACCCTGATTAATAAAATATTACCTTAAAGGATTACAAACTTCTTTCAAAAGGCTCTACAATAAGTTTGAGTTGGAGGATTCAGGTCAATAAATAGAATTACATGTGCAGGACCGTGAATATATGCACATGAAGTTCCATCAAAAAAATCATGGTTTGCATCCGAAGACATTTTGAAGTATGCTTTCTCTTTTTCATGAGAAGCAGTCATACCTCATTCAAGGGGAACCAATTACTTTTATTTGTTTTGCTTTATCATTGCTTGTCCTGTGTAATCTTTTTCCTTGTCTCTCCAAAGTTAACTAAACTAAAGAAAATGGGAAGTAGCTGGTTAATCAGGCACTGAAGTGCATAGGCCTACTTAACAAGGAGTTGTATTCTCATTCTTGAGTATATTGGATACTTTAGTTCAAAGGCTGCGTGTTTTTCAGAGTGGGGGCAAAGGTGTTAAATTAGATGTCTTCTCTCTCTCGTTTGCTTTTCTTAAATATTAATAGAGCTCATTAATATTAACTTGCATTAAAGTGTTTGGAAATAATACTTTGGACCAATAATTAAAGGCCTCTGAAGGTAAAGTGATACATTTGAGGCATACACAAGAAGAAATGATAAAATAAGGTATGTGTTTTTTAATGGTTTAATTTGGAGTAGACTAAGTGGAATAGGTAGGAAGAGAATTTAATCAAGGAACATGTTAATGAACTAATAATTTCTATTTCTTGCTTGAGAGAAAAAGTACATCATCCCCATTTTTGTTCATACTTCAGTTTTGTAGAAGTGTAGTTCTGTGAGATGAAAGTCAAACAAATGTTTCTGTGGTTATGTTTTTAAGCTCTAAGTGGAAATAATTTTGTGTACCAGAGTCTTCTCAGAGTGTAGTGCTGGAGGTGTCTCCTTCTCTACCATTTCATTTGGTTTGGTGGCTGTTGCATGTTAAGAATCTTCCTCATTGATTCTCTTACAATTTCACACGTTTTTGCCTTATGTCTTGCATCAGTTGGAAGTTTTAGCAAGGAGACTTATTGCTGGAGTGCTGTGGAGACCTTTTAACAACCTCTTTTTGCAAGCACAATTCTCTTCTGCTTTTTGGAATGACAGTGGCTGCAGAAACTGGCTTGGTGGGATGCCCCAAATGAAGGCAATATTTGATTCACTGATGCTATAATTAGGTGCCTTTCCCCATCAGTAAATCCACACAATTTTGCTAAACATTGTTTGTAGCTACATCCAAATTAGCTCATTCAATAGCTTGCACAAAGTGTCACAAAACCTTGGCAGCACTGGGTTCTTGTCACTTTCACTGTCTGCCCTGGGCTCTTAATAGTAAAATCAACTGGAGCTGTGTTAATTATATTTTTTCTATGCGTGGAAAAATAGAGCTACAATAATGGCACTACTGTTTTCTTTTTGTAAGCTGAAGATAGTCCAACCATTGGTTTGTATCTGGAAAGTTATCTGTGGAAAAACAGTGATTAACCCAAATTTTTTTACTATCAGGAAAGCATCTGTTTGGAAACAGGGAGCCTAACTTCCCTTCCTTGGTCCTCTTACTAGGAAAGGTGACCTACTTTGGTAGTGGGGTTTTTTTTAAGTATTTTTGGCTGGAAAGCACTTAAAACATATTGACTTATACCAAGTTTTCCTTTCTATATGCAGGAAAGAAACCCGTTTTCTTTTTCAACAATGAAGATGGTGTTTAAGTCATTCATAGTCTATTTCGCATTAATGGTGCTCTCTTTCAACTTAACAGATGTCTGAAGGTTTCAAGGAGCATAGCTTTGACCCAAACTTGCATAAAATTGTGACAGACTAAAAGTTTTGTGGCATGGCCTATGGACTGTTTTTGTCGTTGGTAAACTGTTGTTTTTTCTGTGTTACTCACATTAGTGAGTAATAGTGTTTGAAGGAACAATAGAGGATTGAAGGAGAATGCACCAAAAGTAGGCAGAAAGGGTAAGTGAACTGGAAGGGTAATCCATTTTGGAGAGAGTTAAGACTTCATATTGATTTTATAAAAGCAATATTTGCTGACTTAGAATTGGAAGAGATATTTACAGAATCATCAAGACTGGAAGTGATCTTCAACATATTGAATCCAACTGTCAACCTGCCACCACCATCATATCCTCAAGTGCCACATCCAGACTTCTCTGTCACACTTTCAGAGACAGTGACTCCACCATCTGCCTGGGTAACTTATTCAAAAGCATAATCACTCTTTCAGTGAAAATGTTTTTCTAATATCTAATCTGAACCTCCCCTAGTACAACTTAAGATAATTTCCTCATGTCCTCTCACTTAAGATATAGCAGAAAAGACCAACTTCCATCTCATTACACCCTTCTTTCGGGTAGTTGTAGAGAGTAATGAGGTCCCCTCCAGCCTCCTTCTCTCCAGGCTTTCAACAGTCTTAAAAGTATTTCAGTTCACTGTGATCTGCATGCAAGCACTAACTGTAGCCTATGGCTGACATAATTGTCTTTAATTGCTTGAACTTGATTTATTTGAGAAACATTTGGCCGTATAATGAGGGCCTGAGTCACCTCTGAAGTACAGGCAAAGGCACACAGAAGCTACATTCTCCTGCTCCATTTTGCAGTTTCCTGCTTACTTTTTTCTCCCTTAACATTTTCGTTTGGTGGTCTGGCCATTTCACAATGTAGCTATTAAGTTGGTGAAAATCAACTGAAGGCTCAGCAGCCTTTTTGGGCACTGTTGTCTCAATAGCACTGACTTCACCTACAAGGCTGAGGAGGAGCAGTGAAAGAGAGACATAGACATGTGCTGGGGCATATAATCCATGGTGGACACTGCTTTACACCTCTGATTTTGATGCATGCAGTTGAAGTGCTAAGAAAAAGAGTCGATGAATAGAAAAACCATTTAAATATGTGAAGTTGCAGAGAGCTTCTTGAGGCATTCAACAAGTAGCTCAGATGCTTCTTTCTAAATGAATTACAAAAACAAGCTGGAATGGGTACACTTGTTGCATTATTTTGATTATTTTCTCCATAATATCTTAATTTTGTCCATATTTATTATGACAGTTGACCAGCCTTCTCTGTGGCAGCTGTGCCACTTTGAGATTATTTTAAATAAGGCAAACAAAATCCCTGGAATGGGAAACTGGTTAGTGAAGGGCGATTGTAGTGAGAGAGGAGGTGAGCTTACACCTCACAACCAGGTGTGATTTAAAGAATAAGAAATCAATGACATTTTACCATCTCTTGCTGGGTCTGTTGGGAATCACTTCACCTTGGTTGATTTTTGTAGCAGATAGATACTCCTTGCAAAAAAATTACCTGAAGACACTGGAATAGTGTGAATGGGGATGTCCAGAAAATACCAGTCTGTCTGTCTTGGCTCTGTTGGTTTTGGGTTCTGTATTCACAGGACCTATCAGTTTGATTCTATGTGAAATAAGCAGCTAAGAAGGGACAGCAACAGCTTCAGCACAAAAGAATCCCTCTGGCTCTCAAGGCAACCTATCCCCTCATCAGGGTTCACTTCTGAAGGGGCTTCTTAGATGTGCTGTTTATCTGCCTGGAGGTCAGCAGTTTGACTAAAAGTCATACCTGTATTTTGAGCTATCTTTCAATTTCAGCAAAATTTAAGAAAAACTCTTGGAAAGGTCAAAACACAACCCTAAACTGAAGCAGGAGAGTGCCTGTGAGGTGCATGTGGAACCCTTTTGTTGTTTGTGCTGTTGCCATACATGAAGCCAAATCTTCAGTAAGCTGCCTTTGATATTAAAAAAAACCAAACCAAAACAGAATGAGACCAAAAAACAAACCAACAAAACCCAGAGAAAAGCATCACCATCATCTGAATAGAATGGGTGTGATGAGTATGGTGGTGAATGCCTGATGAAGTGATTAGGGATTGCTGGAAAAGGGTTTTTCCACTGCCAGTTTGTAACTGTTAAGAGCAAAAAGAGAACAGGCAGTGTGGCTGCTTTTACTTGGAGGACTGAATGTTTCATCTGTTTTATGATGCCACTGTCTTTGTTGGTGTGTATTTACTATGTTTGGGTTCTGTGCTTTGTTTTCTTTCCTTCAAACATTACTGCTTTAGGTTGTAAGCACTCATTGCTAGTGCTGAAATCAGATCCAAGAAAAGTCTTTTTACCTCGGTGGAATGCTTAGTGTACAAACCTTGAATTACTGCTGAAAAAATGTTTACCTAATGGAAATCAGTATTCTCTTCCTGGGTTCCTAAGGATGAGACCTTTGAAAGAAACATCTGAAATGCTTAATAAAAATTGTTGTTCATTGTTAGCTCAGTAAGTTTGCAAGCAGCTGAACACATAGTTGAATAACTATAAAATGGCTCTATAATTCACAGAGGAATTAAATGCTGCGAGGTATGTTTGTTTGGGGATATGACAATGAGAATTTTTTAATTTAAACAAACTGTTTATGAAAACTTGTAAACAAGATATCAGTAAGGATTTTTATTTGGTTTCCAGTCGGATGTTTAGCAAATCCAGAAATGGAGAACAAGACTAGCTTAAGTAATGCAATGCACCCACCCAACATGTTGCCTTGATTTAGAGTTATAAGCCTCCTCATTGAGGGCAGGTATTTGAACCCAATCCTGTGGTATGAGGTGCACAGCTCGACTCCTGACTTCTCTTGACTTTTTTCCTTCTTATGATTTTTTTAGTTCTTTACAGAAATACCTTTTATGTTTTTTGGTATAAAACAGAAGAGGTGTAGTATAGGAATCTAATTTCATTCTTATTTATGTAAGATTAAGAGACTTGGGAATCTCAGTGTTTTTTGAATTTGTGTTCTGGTTTAATGACTTTTTGATCTTGGAATTTTTCCAGGATCATCACAAGAATCATCACTAATTGTTTACTCAGGACTGTAGAGAACAGCTTGGAACAGGACAAGTGGTCCTGTGTGTTGTAAGAGCCTTATATTCAGAAAAGATCAGTTAAAATTGTATTGGAAGAGTCTCGGGGAAAATCAGTGCTCAGGAAGGAGAGGAGGGATGGAGAAACATGCTATTTCCCATCAGATTATGTGTTGAATCTGGCTCATCATAACTTTTAATGTAATACTCCCATAAAAGTTGGACATTCCCATTTGGTGTGACTAATGCTTTTGTGCTTTATCACAATGACGAAAGTATGTCTGTGTCTATGTTCTTTCATCCGCCTGTTCCTGTCCTAATTAATGCCAGAGTGCTCTTTTTCTCTTAGATTCACGCAGAAAGAAAACAAAATTTTCCACAGAGTTCTATAATGGAACTACAGCTCTCATATATTGCTGTAATAATTAGGTTAAGTAAAAGCAGGGGCTTTTGGCCTCTTTTATGCAGGTTTCTTAATTGTGACCCTTGGGTCAAAGCATGAGGTGCAAGGCAGCGGGTATGGAATTAGAAATTTGTTTTTTACACATTGCTGGAATAAAAACTTCTCCTTGCTGAAAAATTAATTACTGAGTGTTCCAGCACCTTATAAGATATTTATATGTTCTCCTGAGTCCTCTCTTTTCCTGTCTCAGAGTGCTGTCTTGAGAGCAGTTCAGGCAAGAGAGCTGCTCAGATGCATTTTGTAGTCTTCCTCTCTGCCAAGGAATCTCAAGACAGCACTCGAAAACAAAGAGACATACTCTAGGGAAAGTATAAATATTAGATCACTCTGGTTTAATCACTTGGGTTACGGTGGCTTAAATTTACACATTTGAAATTTTGGAGATTTTGTTTTGGTTTCTAAAATGCATCTCAAAATGGTTGAATCAATAATTCTTAAAGGCATTTGAAATGCCAGATGGGTAATGGTTTTGTGGTACTGTTGTCCAATGTATAAAGTATTTGATGACAAAATTAGTTGTCTCTTACTTTAATGGCTTTTTGTAATATTTTCATTGTGGCTTCCCCCCCACTCTTGTTTTTGAAACAGAGAGAAAAGAATAATTTGCTGGATTTGCTTCATTTTGGAATGCACAGTATAGATGGTGGCCTGATTAAATAGCATCCTAGAGTTGGTTGTTCTTAAAGGAGAAATACTTGCTGGAATCAAATTTGTTACATGAACGTAACAGTTACTCGGTTGCTGCAGCGAGTGCTCTCGCAGGACGGGCAGCTGAGGAAATGTGTATAAAGTACAGCTGGAATCTGTGTTGGTGTTCCCAGCTGCACCTTCGAAGTTACTGTCTTGAAACCTTATGTATGAGTGGAAAGAAAACTGAGGTCAGGGGCTTTGCACGCTTTGAGCTGATGCAGGGAATGTCAGCTTAGGACATTCACATTTTGTTTCTGCCTCCTGCTCGTCTGTGCAAGAGGATCTTAGCAAGTAATGCATCATAAGAATAGGAGGGTCTGGGAGGCTACTTAGTCTGCATGTTTGTTACCTGTGCCTGACTTGGTTCCTTGGTGGTATGTGGGGAAGCTGAGGGTCTGTTTTAAAGTTTGCAGGTTTCTTTAGCTTTTACAGAGGTTTGCCCTGTGCCTGTATCCCAGTGAAAATAGTTGAGGTCGTCTGGAGGAAGCTGATACTACTTATTTGTATGCAAAGCAGCTGAAGCATCAGTAGAACTAACAGCATCCCTAGTCCTGATGATCTGTCTGACTCTATCAACAGAAACTTTGGAAGCGAAGCTGCAAAGAACTGAATGCAGAAAGCTTGTGTTACAGTCTCTGAGTAATGAACGTATTGAAAGTCAGATGAGGTGTTTGACATCATGGTAATTCTGGGGACAACCATGGGGATGGGGAGGGAAGTTTGATATTTTTGGCCTGTACAGGGTAAATAAACTGTCTTCTGCATTTCTTATGACTTTTTTTTTTCTCTATAGGTCACACTGCTGTCTCTGTTCTGTCATTTGCATTTTAAGTTACTATGTTTCTGCATATGATTTGGATTATCTATTTGTGCAGAAGCCATATTTGGGTACCTTGTTGTGGCTGATTGAACTAACATTTTTGACATCAAACTTGCAATATGAAGCTACAAAGGAAATTTAAGCATGTGGCATGCAGTTTGTTCTTTGTTTCCTCTCCTTTTTCTTTTCTTTTTTTTTTTTTATTTTATTTTTAATGAGTTTGGGAGTGCTAGACTAATTTAAATGGCCAGTCTTTCAGTATGTAGTTTAGTCTGAGACAAAATTAATATCATGCTTCTACCCACTGTCATTTCAAAGGAAAATAATGTAGTGGTAATAATGTTAAAAAATCAAAGCTAAATTTGCTGAATTGGGTGTGCCTCAATAGAATGGCTCTTCTTCCTAACTCCTGGGTTCAAATTAAAATGGAATAAATACCCATAGTGTTTCTAGAGATTTTACTGTACACAATAATTTCATAGGCTAGTGAAATGAAACCACTCTTGTTTAAGTATAGAGTTCAGAGCTGAAAGCTGCATACTATTAAGAGTTGGAGCTGTGTTCTTTATCTGAAGATTCTGTAGAAAGATTCAGCTGGATCAGAATGCAATAACTCAAACTGCAATTTGTTCCAGATGCTGGGCCTGTTACCTTTACAGTCATTAAAAAAAATGTATTCAGTCAGTAGCTGGCATTAAAGTCTGAGAGCTACCTTAATACCATACTGAGCAAAGGATTTCATCTTACCCAGTGTATTGCCAGCACAACTTCTGAGGCACACCACATCTGCTTTGGAGTTCTCCCACCTACTAATTGGACTTGTCCTTGCAAAAATACTAATTCAGATTTAGCTGTCTTTAGGATTCTTAATGGCTCAACCCAAAAGGAATGAAAGTCATTGAATATACTCTTGCCTTCAGCAATCTTTTCATCAAGATTTGTGCAGTTACAAATGAAAAGGGTTGTTGGATTTTGCCTGAAATAGTTTTCTTTAAATGAATAGAAGTGTATATGTGTGTATGTATATTTTCATGTTTGCTGAGCTATGTTTATTTTTGAGTGTCAGCTGTAAATTAAAAGAATAGGTGAAAAAGTTAAAGTCTGTTTTTAGTGAGAGGCCAACTCAGTTATGCTAGGAGCCGGGATATTCTTGGGTATTTTTTAAAGTTAGGGCAATATGATTGTTGAAACTTGAGATCTGCCACCACAAGGAAGGTAAAGCTTGTTCAGTGGAGCTTCATGTCCAAAAGCACAGACTATCAAGATGATGAGGAGTGTAAAGTACATGTCGTGTGAAAGCACACTGTGGGAGCTGGGCTTGTTGAGCCTGGCAAAAAGGAAATCTTAATAGCAGCCTGCTGAGGGTTGAAGAGCAATCACAAAGCTCAAGGAACTGTGCACTTCTTGGTAAAGCCAGATGATATAACAAAGGACATGGGCTGGGAATTACAGCTTGGGAAGCTCAGATTGAATGCTAGGAATAGAAAATTTCACTAGAAGGCTAGTGCTTCACTGTCTGTGTTACTAAAGAGGTGGATTATGATGTCTTAGGAGTTTTTCTGACTGTTGCAGCCTGCTCTGGAGGGTACTGCAGCTGAAAGGCCCTTCTGTGCTCCCTCCTGGCCAACCTGGTTCTTTAGTGACACTTCTGAAAATGGGCAAATGCGACTTGTGAAAATAAACGCTGTAGCCCCTTCTATTACCTCTTACCTATTCTATCCCAGCTTGTGGGAAGGGGCTGGCAGCTGCTGGCATCACTCAATGACATCATTCTAATTTGCTTTATGCAGTAAAAATTATTTTATCTTTGATTATTGAACCCTTCTAGACATGTCCAGCAGCAGTATAAATTCTTTCCACATCTTTGCAGAAGACTGAGACAATTTTTTTTTTAGTTATATAAGCCTAAATCCTCTATATGGAATTTCTGAATATTAATGTGGTAGGAAGTTAAGCAGGAAAAGGAAATTTAAGAATAGTAACCATTGGTTTATTATATATAAGCTGTACAGAAAATGTCTTCTATTACTATATGCTACAAACATATGTGCAATATTCGTATTTTGCATGTATAATATAAAGTTGTATGCATATATATGTACATATTTTGCGTATGTATATGCATAGGGTTTTGCATAAGTACAGTGTATGAATATATGTGTAGGATTTATCATATTTGAAAAGAGAGGGAGAAGTATCCTGTGATGTAGGTAGCAGAGAGAAATTTCACAGATCTGGGAGTCTGGTTTTCTTTCTTACTTCAATTCGGTTGACTTCACTGTGCCTCTGTCCGTTCAATGAAAACTATTAAAAGCACTGTTTTTCCTGTATCATTCCCTTCCTCTATCAGGGATGACTTCTTGCTAGTACAGTTTGCCAGAAGGTAACTCATTTGTTTTTGTAAAGGCTTTGGTGTTTCTTTCTGTTCTGATGCCAAGGAAAACCAAGACACTATAAAAATGTCAAAAATGAAATGAAGATCCTCCTCTAGAGTCACTGTCCTGGAGTTAAAATAAAGTCATAATCATATTGTATGAAAGCGTTTCTGCAGTTAGTATCTTGTAAACCTAAGGTAATAATAAAATTGCTGTAAATTTTGAAGAATCAGGTAACTGGCTAGGTGCATATCCCTTCCTATCTAAAACGTTCCCCAAGTGCCAGGCCTGGTTTCCATGGGCTCTGCAGGCAGGCACCTTGGGAAAACTCCAAGGTCAGCACTGCTGGAGGAGCTCTGCCCCTCAGCACAGCCCCCCCATTGTTTTCAACCACCTGTATAAATCTATATTAATAAGGTTGAAGACGTTACTGTATTTATATTTTACTGTATCTAAGCAGACTAAGTCTAGCCTTTAACCTGTAGGTTTGCTCTGTCATTAGTTGAACTAGTCAGTTTCTGCTGTGCATATTTTTCTGCTTCTACAGCTTCTCATGTACTTCTCTTCATTCTTTTTCATTTGATATTTTTGCCCGATATTACTTAGGTTAAAAGCTGTAACTTCTAAAGCTTTAAGAAAATCCAAAACCAAAACAAAAAACAAGTCTGAAGAAGTCTGTTAGCATTACTGCATCCCCTCTAGTGTATTTTTTGCCTATTCTTTAGAAGAGGAACGTTCTTTCTGCCTGTGCCTGTGCAGCACATAGCCTAACGGCCCATGACTTGAACTCAGTCCTGGTTCTGAGTAAGGGAGAAGGAGCCCCATCCCAAGGGGAGATGCTTATAATACTTTAATTACAGCTTTCTTGTAAAATGAGAGTAGCATTTGTGTCCTGATGGATCATAATGTTTTTTATTACTTGAGATGCACATATGGTTTATCATGTAGATATAATTTTTAAACCAGAACAAAGTGTTGTTGTATTCCTGTAGAACTAGTAATCAAATGAAAGAGTAACTGAAATCTTGATTAACAAAATAGCTTATATTCTTTCTGCTTTAGAAATTTAAAACATAGCTTATTTGACTGTCGGTCTTCTGTCTAGGGGTAACAGAAATATGAGTAATTACATTTCTGTTTTGAATAACTATGGTTTGTGAAACTGCAGTTTAAAGCCAGTGGATCAAGTAGTTGTGGCTTACTGGGATTAATTAATTGTATTTCTGAACCAGCCTTTTGGCTTGTGGAGCTGCCCTCTAGTAGCAATCTTCTCTTCATCATACTCCTCAGTGCTTAGCAGCCAGCAGGTGTATGTACTCTACTAGGTCTTAAATATTCTTAAATGTTCTGCTGAGTCTGTGCTCTTCAGTGGCAAATAGTATGAAGTTATATAATTTCATATATATATATATGAAATGATATATTTTATAATTCNCATCTTTGCAGAAGACTGAGACAATTTTTTTTTTAGTTATATAAGCCTAAATCCTCTATATGGAATTTCTGAATATTAATGTGGTAGGAAGTTAAGCAGGAAAAGGAAATTTAAGAATAGTAACCATTGGTTTATTATATATAAGCTGTACAGAAAATGTCTTCTATTACTATATGCTACAAACATATGTGCAATATTCGTATTTTGCATGTATAATATAAAGTTGTATGCATATATATGTACATATTTTGCGTATGTATATGCATAGGGTTTTGCATAAGTACAGTGTATGAATATATGTGTAGGATTTATCATATTTGAAAAGAGAGGGAGAAGTATCCTGTGATGTAGGTAGCAGAGAGAAATTTCACAGATCTGGGAGTCTGGTTTTCTTTCTTACTTCAATTCGGTTGACTTCACTGTGCCTCTGTCCGTTCAATGAAAACTATTAAAAGCACTGTTTTTCCTGTATCATTCCCTTCCTCTATCAGGGATGACTTCTTGCTAGTACAGTTTGCCAGAAGGTAACTCATTTGTTTTTGTAAAGGCTTTGGTGTTTCTTTCTGTTCTGATGCCAAGGAAAACCAAGACACTATAAAAATGTCAAAAATGAAATGAAGATCCTCCTCTAGAGTCACTGTCCTGGAGTTAAAATAAAGTCATAATCATATTGTATGAAAGCGTTTCTGCAGTTAGTATCTTGTAAACCTAAGGTAATAATAAAATTGCTGTAAATTTTGAAGAATCAGGTAACTGGCTAGGTGCATATCCCTTCCTATCTAAAACGTTCCCCAAGTGCCAGGCCTGGTTTCCATGGGCTCTGCAGGCAGGCACCTTGGGAAAACTCCAAGGTCAGCACTGCTGGAGGAGCTCTGCCCCTCAGCACAGCCCCCCCATTGTTTTCAACCACCTGTATAAATCTATATTAATAAGGTTGAAGACGTTACTGTATTTATATTTTACTGTATCTAAGCAGACTAAGTCTAGCCTTTAACCTGTAGGTTTGCTCTGTCATTAGTTGAACTAGTCAGTTTCTGCTGTGCATATTTTTCTGCTTCTACAGCTTCTCATGTACTTCTCTTCATTCTTTTTCATTTGATATTTTTGCCCGATATTACTTAGGTTAAAAGCTGTAACTTCTAAAGCTTTAAGAAAATCCAAAACCAAAACAAAAAACAAGTCTGAAGAAGTCTGTTAGCATTACTGCATCCCCTCTAGTGTATTTTTTGCCTATTCTTTAGAAGAGGAACGTTCTTTCTGCCTGTGCCTGTGCAGCACATAGCCTAACGGCCCATGACTTGAACTCAGTCCTGGTTCTGAGTAAGGGAGAAGGAGCCCCATCCCAAGGGGAGATGCTTATAATACTTTAATTACAGCTTTCTTGTAAAATGAGAGTAGCATTTGTGTCCTGATGGATCATAATGTTTTTTATTACTTGAGATGCACATATGGTTTATCATGTAGATATAATTTTTAAACCAGAACAAAGTGTTGTTGTATTCCTGTAGAACTAGTAATCAAATGAAAGAGTAACTGAAATCTTGATTAACAAAATAGCTTATATTCTTTCTGCTTTAGAAATTTAAAACATAGCTTATTTGACTGTCGGTCTTCTGTCTAGGGGTAACAGAAATATGAGTAATTACATTTCTGTTTTGAATAACTATGGTTTGTGAAACTGCAGTTTAAAGCCAGTGGATCAAGTAGTTGTGGCTTACTGGGATTAATTAATTGTATTTCTGAACCAGCCTTTTGGCTTGTGGAGCTGCCCTCTAGTAGCAATCTTCTCTTCATCATACTCCTCAGTGCTTAGCAGCCAGCAGGTGTATGTACTCTACTAGGTCTTAAATATTCTTAAATGTTCTGCTGAGTCTGTGCTCTTCAGTGGCAAATAGTATGAAGTTATATAATTTCATATATATATATATGAAATGATATATTTTATAATTCTAAATGAGAACTTGTGCTATAGAAGAAACTAAGAGAGGGTTTTCCTACAGTTTGGACTGTGTTGTGTGCAAACAGAAAGAGAAGACAATGCTGAGTTCCAACAGCTGCTTTCTGGGGTTTTTTTTCTTCTTTCCTCCTCAAAATACTAAAACACTGGTGGAAGTTTCTCCTGTGGCAGTGTTTGAATTCAAAGTCCTCTGATCAAATATCTGTGAGTTCTCCTTCTGTTGAGGTTTCCCTTCATGTAGTTTATAATAGATGGTTGAAGTTTCAATTTCTTCCCAGTCTATTACTCTCCTCTGAGACTGAAAAAGACAGCAATTCTCATGGTAACTTAAGCTGTTCCGATTCTGGTGTTACACTGGCTCTCAGTTACAGAATGGCAACCCCACCAAATCAGGGCATTCAGATTAGCACTTGCTTAATGAAGCAGAAATACATTTTTTTCTTATTTACCCTCTTGGTGCTAGAATCAAAGCAATTATATGGAGATTGAAGGCTGTATATATAAATATGTTGAATTGTTTATTTTTACCAGTGTGTTGATCTCTTTCTGTCCCGACTAGCTGTCCTCATTTCTACTCCGTTTGAGGAGAAAGTAACAGTGTTAAATAACTAAATCAGAGAAGAAATCCCACAACTTGATAAAGTGCTATTTTCAGGCTTCTGGAGTGCTTTTTGTAATTCTGTGTAAGATGGAGCCATTTGAAAGATAAGACCTTCAGTTTTCATGATTAGGTAACTATCAGTGGAGCTGTTTTCTTGGCATACAGAATTAATATTTGTTTAAGTAGCTAAAACTGGCCCCACCATGCTTTATCCAATTAATGAAATGACATTAGCCTTAGTTTGATATGGACTTGCAAGCCAGTGAACTCAAGCACTTTCCTGTGTCTTAGTCATTAATCTTTAAGAAAATGTTTCCATTATCAAGGAGAACAGTATTTTGTTTTAATATTTATAGAAACACGTCAAGAAATCACTAGAGAACAGAAAACGGAAGGACTTTTGAAAGTCATTGATAGATTCCTTTTTCAACTTTAACACAATTTACCAAGGATTCCAGCTTCATAGTTCACACTGCATAGACTAGATATTTATTTTTGAAATAATGACATCTTTGTCTCTTGCCTTAATGTATCTGAAATCTTAGCATATGGTATCTGTAGGAGATTTATTAACAATATCTTAAAGAAGACAATTAACTGCAGACACAACTTTTTTTTATTTGCTTCTATCTAATGAATCTGAATTTACCTCAGAAAAATTGGTGCAGGCAAATTACCTTCCCAGTATCAGTTTCCCTCTCACCTTGCTTCAGTCGTCCTCAGACAAGACAGTATGGCATCTGAACTGCAGAGCTGACTCTGAACACTTTGGGTGTCACCTTAAACCATCAGTAGAAAAAAAGATATGAAGGTTTATCCTGTAGCCAGAATTTTATAACAGCACTCCAAAAAACTTAGCCCCTACGTTTTTATGTATCCAGGTATGGTAAAGAAGTGATGCTGTGAAGCTCTCACTGGAATTAGAAAGGAGACTCTTGAGTGTTGTTTTTGAAAATCATAACTCTTAAGGTCCTTAATACTTAAGATTTTCTCAGTGTCTAAATAAGTGCTTTAAAACTGGCAAATTCAAATACAATATTTACAGTCATTGAGCTGCATAACACATAAATTAAAAATGGTGCAAGGGAAGGCTTTTGTTTACAATCATAGAGAGAGAGATGTCAGGGGGCAAGAAGAAATGGTGGATACTGTAGGATTTGGCTAAGGTGTGTGACATCTAATGACATCTTAAAGTTATATTGATTATTTTATTGCTTCTACCAAAGTGCAACAGTGTTCTTGCCTGGTTTGTAGCTGAGCAAGCAGACTCAGTCTGAAATGTACTTTCCTACTTTTTACTTCACCCCTTTGCTTTTGTTACTTATTCTTTACCTCCTGTGTGCACTCAACAAAACAAATGCATAAAGACCTCAAACCTATTAAACAGGGAGAGGAAAGCTCGAAATATTACCACATTTTGAGGTCTTTAAAATTTAACAGGAAGAATTTTATTTTTAGCATGTTCCAAGATCTCCATCACCAGTTCAAACACAATCTAGTTCATTCTCCTCTGCTGGTTTGAACACTGCCTGCTGTCAGCCCCACCAAGGTTGTTAGGGCACTGCCAGTTATTGCTGTAGTTGGTTATTGTTTATGTCAGTGTGGGAACTGTGTCATTACAATTTTTTGGTTAGCAGTTTCTGCCAGAGCTGCGTAGATGGGTACCGAAAAGACCTAGATAAGGCACTGCCCTGGTTGAAAAGTCTTGACTTCAGCCGAATTGTTTCGTTCCCATTCAGAGGCCTGTGTGTAATTTGGGAAGTTGCTGGGGTACTCTGCCAGGATCTGGATGAGGAAAGGAGGATTTATTTATCTTGTGTTCTCTTAACTTCCTTGTACTGCCAGCCTGGTTTGGAAAATGGCTTTTTCATCTGCCATTGGCAGTCTCTAAAATAGAAAGGTCTATTCTGCAAGCAAAATTTTTTAAATTTCTTTTGGTGACTCCTGTAGGATTTTGAGATTGAAAAAGGGCAAAGCAAAGAGGCCTTCAAAATAAAAAAAAGGTTCCGTGTTGATCCACAACCTGTTTTGTGTTAGATGGAAACAACTTGAGAAGAACGAGCCATCATGTCAAAAATCCCTTCCACCAGAAAGACTGCAAGATGTAGCTGAAAACGTCTGCATTATTTGACCATGGTTTCTTACAGTAACAAATCTTGTCTCCTTGTGAAGCTGAGGATCATAATCCTTCCTACATTAAACAATGAAGAAATCTCTGTTCAAATCCATCACCTTTGAAAATACTGCCTTCAAGTAGTTTATGCTGTGCTGGATGTGCCATGAAACAGGGGGAGGAGGGTGTAGGGAGATGAGCCTTCCTCTGCTGTCTGAAGAAAAGAACAGAGTCCTATACTGCATGTTAAGGGAAAGAATTGTTGTTGTGTAAAATAGGTCAGAGATGTATTTAATTTTAAAAGGCTTGGGTTAAGGAAGGAGAAAGTATAAAATTTTCTCTAATGGCAATCAGGTATACCTGAAGTATAGTGGTCATGAAATAATTACACCCCAGAGGGATTAAAGACATCCGCCATTGCCTGCCACCTTGTAATTCCTTGGGGATATGATTAACTTATGATAATTAAAGCTCTCATAGTAGAAATACAGTGTGAAAACAGAGAGTCTGAAGAAGTTTCAGGATGTGTCTCGGTGCTACATCTGATGTTCATGTTAACCTATGCTGTAAACATTCTCTCTCTTTGTGCATATTTCCTTGTTTGACCCGTAGTGGGTAGCACCATAAATAAGTGTATTTGCAGGGACCTGAATGATTTGTTCAGTGCCTTGAATTGCATTAGCATGGTGCTACTGCTGGAGTAATTATAAAAATGCAGATACCCTTGATGAGTCTAACAGCTTCCTTTACTTGCAAGTTTTAAACAGCATGGAGGTGAGGATCATACCTGCTATGGTTTTCAGGACAGAAAAGCTATGTAAGGCATGTATGCTGCTTAGGGAGGACAACTGCTGGATGGCTCTAATGGTTGTAAAATTTAGTTGGTACTAAATCAGAAATGTCACTTTCATTTACTTTCTTCTGATAAGGTTGCATGTGTAAGTGGAGATCTGTCACTCTCCATATATAGACCTACGGAATATTTTGCAGTCTGCTCTCTTTACCAGAAGTGCTCCCTCAGTTTTCTCTCACCTCTGAGAAAATGATTCCAAAGAAAATATTTTAATTTCTCACAGTACTAAGAATGCTAAAATCAGGGCTCCTTCCTTTCACAAGAAAGATGTGGATATTAAGGAATCTGAGTGTTGAGAATTTAAATTCCAGTCTTTTTTTTTAGGATTTGTCCCAACCTAGATATTATGCTTCCTTTTTGTTCTTTTGTATAGTCTATTTGAAAATTGGATAAGCTCACCTTAGACAAAAAAGTTAGCGTGGAACGAGAATGTCAATATGGAAAGGATTGACATTTAAAAATCAATTTTCTGTTTTGTATTTTTTCCTAGGTTAATCTTGGGTTCTTCTTGAAAGCTTATCTCTACTTAATACAAAATTGTCTGAAATATGAAAAGAGAAATACAATTTTCTCAAAGTATGAATTTTCCATACATGAAATTCCATGAAACACTCTTTCTGTTGTTAGATATGCACCGCACCAAAGAACCTAATCCCAAGCATCAGTACAACAGAAGTGCAGTGTGCATTGGCAGTAGCTTTATTTATATGGTGTTGTCAGTAAATCTTCTGAAGAAGTGTCTTAGTTGTTTTTACTGAGAGAAAAGTGACACAGACTGTGTAGTGGTGCAAGACATGTGTTACCTATGTGGTTTTACTTCCTCAACTGTGTATTAGTGGTTTATGTTTTCTGTGACTTAACCACCA
>VYZS01078500.1:0-15336 GCA_013400695.1 Neodrepanis coruscans | reverse complement strand
TAACCACCATGGATATTTTTTGTAGTAATGTGAATATTAGCAGGTTTACTGGAAGCACGACTTGTTCAAGAGAACAGTGTGGGGATGGGTTGCTCCCCCAAAGGCTATGAGTAGAGTGACCATAGAAATTTGGTATTTTCTGTGGGATATAGAAGTTGCTTTCATTGACACTGTGTCAAGTAATAGGCTCTGTCTGCTAGCTGCTGGTCAAACCTTTTGGGTGACTTCTTTGAGGACAGATGTCTGTTGTGAAGCTGTCATCTGCTCAGAGGAAAATAACTGATGATGTTCTTGTAAGGCTGAAGATGCACTGCTGATGTCTGCTGACCTTTGCATAACCTGCTAAGGATGGGGTAGTCATGCTTAGTAAGTGACAAGATTTACTTAATACTTGCGTTCCAAATGTAGGCTAATTTCCCTGTGAAATCTGTGTAAGCAAGACTCAGGTTTAGATGCTTTTGACTACTGCAGAGTTAACACTACTTAGTTTATTCAGAAATGTTGGTGGATTTATCAAGAATGTGTTTTTAGAGAGATGTTGGATGAGGTGTTTTTTTGTTTGTTTGTTTGTTTGATTGTTTTATTTTTTTTAATTATTTTTTTTGTTGGTTGTCTTTTTTGTGTGTGTGTGTTTGTGTCTTGGTTGCCTACCATATATTATAACTGAGTAATCAAAACAGCTTTTGCATACCACAATTGACTGAAAAAAATGTGTGTAAACATTTTGCTATATTCCATGTTTAATATTTGAGTTCCAAACTTCTAGATACAATTTCCTGATTTTCTTGTTCTTGTCCAGGAAACAGAATGCTTTTGCAATGATAACAACATATTACCCTGAACTGCAACATATTTATGCAGGCAGGGCTTGTCCTTCCTCATAATGTCTTAGGAGTACTTATATTCAAAAAGGCTAAGGTGTTTTTTTACGGCAGATTTACGGTAGATTTTAAGGCAAGGCGTTTAACATGGCCTGGTAGTCACACTTTGTGATGAAATGTTGAAGAAAATTCTATGATGTTGCAGGAACTGTTGACCTACATCTAAATTTGTCTTTTATCTGCTTTGCCCTTGTCTAGAACAGGTGAATTTTGTGTGGGGATGATCAGCCTCTGCTTATTACCCTTTTAGATCCTTTTAACTGCACTGTTGCTCATTGCCAGGAAAGCTGTCAGGCAACTGCAGTGGGGCCTGCTTATATGTTGGAGGTGCCTCGCTGTGATGAGCTGAGGTTTGGACCACATATTGTGAATAGGGTTTAGAGAGAAGGAGTTGCAGAAGTGACAAATGGTGTACACACGCACTTTAGTCTTGACTTATAGTTGTCCTTTAACCTGAGGCTTTCCAGTTGGTTTGGTTTCTGCTGTTGTGGAAAACGACAAAGAAGAGAGTGCTTGCACTACTGCTTATTATGTTCACTTGAATGCCGGAAGAAGTCAGCAGGCTTAAATTTCTGTTGTTACCACCTCTGCCGTTGACCAGCTGAAACATCTTCAGGAAGTGATTTCACTTGTTTTTTGTCTATTTCCTGACCTCATCAGATCAATGTAAATTGTTGCGAGTTATTCACTATTGAGAACTACTATTTGCTCTTTTTTCTGAATGATCACAGCATTCATCATTGTGAGAACCAGGCCCTTAGAAGGGAATGTTCAGGCATGCTGTCTTTTGAATAGGAATAAGTGTGAACAGCAACTTGTTGCTACTTTATGGAGCTGACCTATTGAATTTAGAAACAGATGAATTAGAAACACAAAAATATGAAGCAAGTGATTTATACTGCTAGTAACATAGTTATGATCTTAGGAAACAATACAAACATGCATTTTTGACAGCTGAGCTAGATACTTTTATATCAGATATAAATTAAACTTTCTGTGCTCAGAAGTGTGCTGTACTCTGAATAAATGGCACTGTTATTCTTTGGACTGCAGCAGTTGGCATTTCTAAATCTCAAGTAAGATATGCCCCTAATGACAGAGCATGCAATGTTGGCTAAGCTTGGCAGGTTTTCTGCTTGGTGGAAAACTGGATTACCCAGAGCTCTCTAAATACTTTCTAGCTAGGGATCAGTAAGCAGCACACAGTGATAATGTGTTCACTGATGGGAATGTACTCTACCATACTGACTTGCTCGATGCTGGCATATGTGAGATTGAGAAGCCAACTGTGAGGGGTTGGTGCAGTCCAGTAACATTGTTTCCAGTCTATCGTGAGCTCCAGTCTATCATTAAGCCCAGCTGTAATTTTGATAACTTTTGGCACATACAACTCTTGATTTTTTGCTTCCTGTGAATGTAGATACCAGCAACCTACACTTGCTAGCATGTTCAAAAGAAGAAAACTGCAGTTCAAAGAATCATAGAGTATTCTGAGTTGGAAGGAACACACGAAGATCTTCAAAGTCCAACTCCTGACCCTGCACAGGACAACTCCAAGAATCACACCGTGTGCCTGAGAATGCTGTCCAAACATTTCTTGAACTCTGTCAGGCTGAGGCTGTGATGAGTTCCCTGAAGAGCCTTTTCCAGTGCCCAACCACCTTCTGAGTGTAGAACCTTTTCCTAATATCCAACCTAAACCTCCCCTAGCACAGCTTCATGCCACTTCTTCAGGTCCTATCACTGGTCACTGGAGAGCAGAGATCAGTGCCTGACCCTTCACTTCCCCTCTGAGAAAGTTGTAGATTGTAATAAGGTCTCCCCTTAGGCTCCTCTAGGCTGAACAGACCAAGTGACCTCAGCTGCTGCTCGTATGGTTTCCCCTTGAGGCCCTTCACCCCTCCTTTGGACTTAGCCTATACTGTGGCACCCAAAACTGCACACAGGAGTTGAAGTAAGGCCACCCTAGTGCAGAGCAGAGTGGGACAATCCCCTCTCCTTGACTGGCTGGTGATGCTGTGCCTGATGCCCCCCAGGACACGGCTGGGGGGCATCAGTCAGCAGTGCCCTGGCTGCCAGGGCACTGCTGACTCATATTCAGCTTGCCATCAACCAGGACCCTGAGGTCGCTTTCCTTAGCACTGCTTTCCAGCATCTCATTCAGAATCTGGCACTTGTCTTTGTTAAAACTTCATACAGTTGGTGATTGTCCAGCCCTCTGATTTGTTGAGGTCTCTCTGCCTTTGAGAGGTTGAACAACAGCTGCTTCCAGTTTAATGTCATCAGCAAACTTATTTAGTATACCTTGCAGTCATGTGTCCAAGTTATTTATGAAGATGTTGACAAGAATCAGCACTAAAAAGGATCAGTCACCAGCCTGCTGTAACCCCATTTTTATTGTAAGCCTTTGTGCTTGACCCATAAGTCAGTTGCTTATCCATTGAATGAGTCGTTTATCCAGCTATGTGCTAGATGTTTTGTCCGGATGGAGGCTGTGAGAGACACTATCGAAAGCTTTACTGAAGTACAAAAAGATTACATCAGCTGGCTTCCATTGATCTCATTTCAGCATTTCAAGTTCAACTTAATTTCTTCAGGGAACTGAGGTGCTTGGTCAGCTCCATGTTGCTGTTGAAGGCTTAAAACGAGGTTCATAAAAGAACAGACCGGAATGCATAGACTACAATGTGGTATGGAGGGGGTCGAAGCAAGTATTTTGCTGCTTTGCAAGTAGTTTGTTTTTTAGAATTTGTTTAATGCTTATTAAAAGTTGCACTAAATAAGCACAAATGCTCATAATTATTACACTGGCTCTGTCGCATTTTCTATTTTTATTGTTTTAATTTTTCATATAAACCTCACAGTGAACAGAGCTTGGAAAATGCAGCTCACAAGAACTAATGGAATCTAAGGAAGGTTGCTCCAAGTGCCCTGTGCACATTATCCTTCAGTTACTGCTTGTGTTCTAGTTGTAACAGTTTCACCTTAAATCGCAGAAAATTAAAAAAAAAAAAAAAAAAAGGCTGCACGGGAAAGTTCGGAGACCTTGCTGGGGGTCTTCTNNCTTTTTGTTTTTATTTGTAAAAGTTTTCCCTTAAAACGCAAAAAATTAAAAAAAAAAAAAAAAAAAAGGCTGCACTGGTAAGTTCTGAGACCTTGCTGGAGAGCTTCATGTTAATATACCCCAGGCTTCTGGGAATCTGCTGCATGTCAAGCCTGGAGTTTCTGATTTTATATCAGTGCTTGGGCTAAAAAGGGGGGGGGAAGGAGGAGCTCCCTGAAGGCATCAATTTGTGAGGAAAAAAAGATAATGAAAGAGACTTGAAGAGTTCCTGTTGCTTGAGAAATCTATCTTACTTTTCCAGAGGGCTTGTAAAATGAAATTGTAGATGCTTCCTCTCTGTCTGAAATTTAATGTGATGGGTAGAAAGGATGGGATAAAAAGATCTTTATGAAGAGTTCCTTAGTTTTTCTGCTGGGAAGTGGTAAAAGAGGCATGAGAAGGATGACTTTCCTTTATGCACCTATTTTGCTTTTGTTACTATGTTTTTTCCCCTATTATCTGACTACACATCCATATAAATTACTTTTGCTTTCCGCTAATTTATACAAAATTTCAGTTTCTTTAACAAAATTTAGTCTGGAGTAGGAAAGCAGTCCAGAAATAATTTTACTATCTTCCACAGAAAACTGCAGATTTATAAGCATGATTGTTTCATCTTGGTGCAAATGCATTGCTACAGTACTTGTAAAAGAAAATCCTACAGTAGTCAGATAAAGAAAAGCTGTGCCCCATTATTGCTGGTTTCCAAGTGTTATCCATGGCTTGCAGTGTCAGCCAGAATGTGTTGGCTCCATACACTGAGTCCAGGGTTAACTTCTGCTCTTTAGAGGCTCTGCAAGGCCTCAGTCCTCTCTGAGGATGGTGAGGGAGCAGTTTCCTTCTGCAGACTTCTGCACCTGCCACTGCCATGGGATGAAGATCCCATGGCATATTTATATACTAGTTAGGAGGAGTAAGCTGTTTTAGGCATTATTCTGGAGATAGGGTTGTGTGTTGTCTTTTTAATTTTTTTTTTTAAAACTAAAAGTGATGGGTTTGGTTTTTTTGATTGTGGGGATTTTTTTCCCCCAGCTTCCATAAATATTAACTATGAAATTGCTCAGAAACTTTGAATGTTAACACAGTTCTGATCAGGTTGCACAAAATAGATAGGATTCAGGTGGTTTGGTCAAAGGAATATGGTAAATGCAGATTATATGGCAGAAATAAAAATATGTAATGTAAAGATGTCCTCTATTACTTGTGGGTTATGATCAGAATGTTTTAAAGAGTATTTTTAATAATTTTGTACTGAGGATAAACTCCTGATGGAATAAATAAATGATGAGGGGTGTCATGAAGCATCCTGAGTGTTTGGTTCAGAGAGCTTTTGTTCCCCATGAAAATCAGTTTTAAGTTAAAGGATCTTCTTATTTCCACGCCAGTAGAAATATCATTTGATGGACATGCTGTGTACTCTCTTTGATAGTTAAAAGCATCCAAGCACTTCTTAAGCACTTCATGGAATGTTCAGGCACAGAAAATCCGGCTTCATATATGAAAGCTGTTTTGTAAACCTTACTTTATCATATAACTCAGATTCTTCAGATTTATTTATTTGTTTATGTATTTACTCATTTATTTTATTGGGGGATGAAATTTGTACACTGATTCTTATGACATTCACATGAATGTGGGACACATTGGTCTGTAGACTTGCAGTGTTCTGGTTAAATGTCCTTCAATTAGACTGAGAGAGTCTGTTTTAATCTTTCCTGCTGGAGCTGCTGCACTTGGTATACATAATTAAACACTCCTTAAGCAAGAGAAAAGCTTAGGCCCTGGTGCATGCAGGTTAACCCTTGGCAAGTTGAGCTGTCCTGATTTTAGAAATCGGTCGGCAGTGGTTGTTTGCTTAGTAGCATCACAAAACTGTCAGATATAAATGAGTGTTTTATCTTTCAGATGGCTGTTTAATTTTATGCCACTGTGTTGATAGAGAAACCATGTTACATGATGTTGTAATAGTCTGCTGTTCTTGGTTGCTCTGTTACAATAAGGAGGGAAAATAAACCAACTGCTGTAAGGATTGTAAGCTGCTAAATGGGCATTTAATTTTATGTGAGACTGTCTAGAGAGATGTTGTGCTACATTAAGAGCACTAATATGGCTTACAAATTGAGAAGTGGTGCTGTTTAAAGGTGTCTGCAGAAATAAAAAGAAATTAAGATGTTTATAACAAATGTCTGTCTGACTGACAGCTTGAATGTTGATGGTAGGAATTGCTATTAACTCTGACAAAGAGGAGAGTTGTAGCCTTGTAAGTGGAGGCTTCCTTCAGCTGTAAATGAGTTACATCAAAAAAATGAAGCATATGCAAGAACTTCAGAACCCATTTGAATGAACTGAAAATTTCCTGTTAAGGCTGCAATTATCCTTTAAACGAATAATCAAATCACAGAGTAAATAAATGGTACATTTCAATTTTTCTATGTTTTTATTAGTTAATATAGTTTCATCTGAGTGATCAGCAGCAGTGATCTTTGGAGCACTGTGTGTCCGATTCAGACGTGTAAGGAGAGGTTATGGTTTTTGCCGTCCTCTATACAACCTCTTTGCTTGTATCAGGCACGAGTTTGGCCTTCTGCTGCTCTTGCCATTGCAGCCTGTACTTCTCCCCTACTATCAATGAGTAATTACAGCAAGAGCACTGTTCTATTGATTTTAAATCCATCATGAAAGAAGCTTTTTTGAAAGGGTTTGTTGCAGACTCATTTAAAAGCCTTTTTTTGTTGTTGTTTTTTGTTCGTGTTGAGCCTGCTGTTACTGTGGTGGTGGGTACGTGTCAGTCTCAGACAGCCAAATCTCTCTGCTGAGCTGCACTGAGAGCATGGGTTTCAGAGCTTTCTCTCTCCTGATGAAGCCACAAATAGACTAAGAAGGAAAATAAGAGCATGGGGTAAGAAAGATCCCAAAACTTCTCAGCTTTGTATGTGCTGGGCCAAACTCAGTGTGGCACAAAACTTTCCCTCTGGCCACCTCAAAAGTCTCTAGGCTGCTGCCAGGTGTGCCCTTCTGGAGGTAGATCAGGATTTCTGTTTTCCATTCTCCACCATACTTCACATGGAAGAATGGATGTCACCATTTAGCACTTAGAGAGTGGGGAGCAGCTGTGCAGCCTTTCTCGATACAGATGATTGATTTCTGTTGGGGCTGTAGAAGGCCAAGTCTACATATGTGTTGCTGGTTCACAGAGTCATTGTACTGTAACCCAGTGTAAAGCTCAGCTGGTGCGAGGACATGCTTTCCTCATTTTTGTTTGCAATATGTTCTTGTGCCTGGGATACAAGAGGCAACACAGCTTTGTATATAAGTATCTTCTGTCAGCCAGTATCAAGTTCTCAGTTGTTCTGTACACATCTTGATTGTTTATTCCATGAAAGTGAGGCACATGGAGTGTTACGTAAGCAGTGAAATTACTAGAAGAAAATTCCTTATCAGTTGATTGGGGTCCTTCTATTGTACTTGTAAACTGTTCTTTTACTCTGGAAAGATCACGAATCACCTTACTGTTCAGCTTGAATCCATCCTTTCCTTTTTTCTACATTGGAGGTCCCCTTACATGCAGGAAACAGTGATGAAGAAATCCACAGAAACTAATTTGCACAAGCCTGAACCTCTAAGATTTCATTTTAAACTAATCTGAAATGTAAAAGCTAAATATTAATAGCTGCTGTGTAATAACAAAGTGGTTTCCATTTAACCATAGAGTAGAAGACATGTGTGGTAAATGTAGGGTAAATGGTAAGTGTTTATTCTTCTCAGCAATGTCTGCTAAGTTCAACACAGGTCAACTGTTTCATTACCTTGACTTTTCTCACCTTTCAGAAGGTATTTTATTCAGCTTTCCTGATGTGAATTGACTAACCATTTACCAGAAACTCATATATAATTTTATGGATATTTTTTCTGGTACAAAATAAATACTGATTCATAAGAATAAGCATATTAACAATAATTTTATGTAACTATTGTTTAGTTTTTATATCTAGAGTGCTATATTTAGAATTTATAATGGCTTTATTGTTGTTCCTGAATGACAATTGTACAAAGGCTTCAATGTACTGTAGATTGCTATGCTAAATGCATCAAGGGTGGAGGAAACCTGAGGTAGAAGTGAGTTTGTTCCTTTGTTTTTAATTTTATTTTTTCAGTTTAAACCAATCATATGAAGCTTTTTTTGGTTTCTTTGGTTGGCTTTTTGTTGGTTTTACTTGTTTGTTTGTCTTTTTGTTTTTAAAACAGAAAAAATCATACAGGGATAAAAAGCTGATTTTGAATGAAGACATTCTGCTGAATATTTAACTACTAACTAGAAACGATCTCATCTTCTGTGTGATCATTAGCTGTAAATTAGTATGCTGAGAATGGGCTGTCAGTAACTCAGATGTGGAATTAGTGGAAGAAGTAATTTGATTCCCAGGAAAACATGAAACATAATGAAATACAATTTCAAGCACGTATTTAAATGCCTTTTGTTTTTGCTCTGTCCCCTCAAATACACAAATAAAACAGTTAAAAAGCAAAAGTTGAAGGAAAAAGAGAAAAATAAACGTTTAACTTCAGCAGTCTTCTAAATTTCTTTCCTGATGTTTATATTTGCTTTTGGACGTGATACAGGGTAGTCTACTTCTGGAAGTACTGCAGTTTAAAATCAGTTTATACTGGAAGATATTTTGCCAGAACATACCTGTTATGTGATGACCTAGAGCAAGGAAAACATCCTTTTCCTTCTTTGTCTTCCTTTTGGGGGCACAGGGGCCTTGGCTGACTACATAAAGCAGTATAAGCTATTAATTTTTTAAAATTATGAAATGGAAAATATGACTTAGATGTGTTTTCACTCCTTATCATGCAGTGAGGAATTTGAAGTCAGATCCTTTGGTGCTTTGAGTTGACACAGCATTTTCAGAGTTGATTGGTGGTTTCATTGAGGTGTTCATAGATATTTTGGATTAATTAGTTGGTTCATGGTATGACAGAGAGATGAGCAGGCATTTATCCTAAGTGTAGATGTCTATAAATTAGTAATATAATTTCTGTGGAACATAGAGTGAGTTGAAACCCCCATTCAGTAGGCTTACCTTAAAGCAATTAAACCATGAAATTAGAGTTATGGAAAATCATAATGAATCATTGCAAATATCACTCGAGTGTGGATTCTCTTGCTGTTTCAAAATGTACCTTTCCTGATTTCTAAGATACATAGAAACTTAGACCGTTCTCTATTAGTCTGAGTTTAAGGAATTAAATAACAACATTAAAGGAGATTGTAGGACGGGTTTTCTGAGAGGCAGAAATTCCAAGGTCTGTGCTACTCCGGTAATAGTCTTATGTTTATGTTATATTTGAAACTTTTTCAGCTTATTTTGAATTACTCTAAACATCAGGGCTCTCTGCTACTTCTCTAGAAGACTGCTGAAATATTAACATTAGCAAACATTTCAGCTCAGCTGTTCTCCAGCTCATCTCCTTAACTTTAGCAAACAGTTTCTTTCCCTTTCTTTCCCTTTATTTATACGATTCTAACAGGCTGGTGACTTCCATCAGGAAGAAGGATAAATGGATTGTGATTCTTGCAGTGCATGGAAGTTCAGTGCTGTTATGAGAAGCTTTAGAGCAAGGATGGGGAACCTGTGACAAAAACCTGTCTGCCCTTGGCCACCTGTTTTGTTTTCTGCACCCTAATATTTATGAGCCACACCAGACTCTTGTGAAAGGGGATACTGAGGGAACCATGTTGTCCTCCCTCAGGGGGCAGCAAGTGAGATATGTTTTTCTCTTCTCCCTCTCCTGCAGGAGAAGAGTGGGCTTTGCAAGCTCAGCCAAAGATGACTGGGAAAGAGGAAGGAAGATGTAGGTCTTGATTTCACCACCAAATGCTTGAGATCGATCACTAATTGGAAGTGAAAATATGAGGCCTTCTCACTTATCCCTTGCAACTGGGTTATATAAGGGGAACATGCTAGGAAGCATAAAGATTTGAGGAGAGTGAGAGCGAGCTGTGTGTTGGTGTGTGCTGACCTGAATGCATGCTGCTTTTGAGTCACCACTGAGCCACCTTGAATCTGGGAGCTGTAGTTCAGCATCTCTGTAGACACGTGCTAATTGTGCTCTCACCAAAGATGCTTGAAAATCCAGTTTGGGCTTTGTGAAGGCTATTACTCATTCCTAGGTATACTGAGATTAAGAAGGAGGTTGCAGTGATGAATGGGCTTCATCAGGCACATATCTCCTAGTTGAAAGTGGTGGGTTTTTTAACATTACCTATACTGTAGATTGCTAGCATTATTGTGTTATGGAATTGTGGTGAAGGGGTTTTGGAAGGGAAGCTAGATGGAAAGAAGAAAAACAAACAACTGATATTATTTATAAAGCCTATTTGTAAAATTGAAATTCTCTGTCCTCTTTCTGCCAGTGATATTAGTGTTCATGAATTCTTATTTAGAGAAACATAGATCTTACTATATCAAGAGGTAAATATGCAGTGTGATACAGGGGGATTAGCTGCATGAGTCATTATCTTTGATGTGCTGTCTTTACCATTAGTCCTTCTCAAAAAAGAATCTTTTCTGTATTTAAACAGTTTTAACTGAATTAAAACCAAATGATTACTGTGCCCTCAGATATCTTCTAATGATTATTGCTAAAGTCAGAATAGAGCTGGTCTTATGAATGATATGTTTGCTAATTTTGAGCACATATTGTGCATTTCTAAATCATCAACTGTGATGGTATTAATTCATCCCATTTCTCTGGAGTGGTGACAAAGCTAATAAAAGACTAAATCAGATAATGGTTTTTATACAGCAAATGTCTGCTACTAAACAGCCCACTGACAAAATGACATGGTCTTTTAAAGCCTTTTAGCACATGTAAAGCCTCCGAGATTTAACTGATTTGTATGAAACTGAATCTCTCCCAGAAGTTTCTCCTTTACAACCACGCTTCATTTCCAGAAGGTAATTAAACCCTTGGAGACGAGCTGAGAAGTAGGAGCTTTGTGCTTGAAAAAATCCTGGAGGTGGAACTACCTGTCGCATGATGATAGTACTTCCCTTAATGAGCTTCTTACTGCTAGCATTGGTGTGCCCTTGATAAATTGTATTTGTAGTGCTCCTTTCATGCAGTTGAGGGGACTTGCTAACAAGAAGGTATTCAGTTCTGCCACTGAAATAACAGAAAGATCAGGGTTATTTTCATCTTCTTGCTGGAGTTCAGCTTTGCTGACTAAAGTTGAATCACTCTGCCAAGGCTGAATCATTGGTGGCTCATAAAAATAATTTCTCCAGAGAAAATTTTTGGCCTCTTAAATAGGCAAGCTGTGGCAGGATTGCCCTGAGGGAAGACAGCCCTTCCCAAGCACTTCCAAGGGCTTTAATATGCTTCCAGCTATCCAAGCTTGAATACTTTGACTTTGCCTGTGTGTCTAACAAGTTCCAGAGTAAAAATGTTCCTAGTAAAATGCCAAAAAATTAAAGGTATTCTTTATCACTCTGTCACTGTCTGTTAGTATCTAGCCTAACCCACACAGAAGTGGACTTCCTGGGCTTTCATTTTCCCCCCTCTGCAAGAACTACTGTCCTGGTCCTCTGGCAGGAAACTGCATCTTGGTTGCAGTGTAGTGTTCTTGGGGAACTCTGTTTTGGTGTTTCAGCTGCATTTTTTTTTCTGCCACCAAGAGCAAAGATTTTCTTAAATGTACCAAGATGAAAATTCGAGGTGAAGTAAGGGCGTGTATAAAACAGATGAAAGACAGCGATGTACCTGAGGATGCTCAGGGAATCATTTTTAGACTGCAAATAAACTTGAAAGCCTATGACTTTCAGTTCTATGCTAAAAAAATTGGGTTTCTTGAATTAGATTTGCAAAGACGCTACTGTTTTCAGCAGCAGTGGCTCCTGGCTCTAATACTAGCTGTGCTTGTGTTCAGGAAGAGTTGTTAGGCTCTTCAGTTGACACTGTTTGGGTATCACTTGGAGGAAAATCGTAGTACAACTGTATCACAGTTTGGGAACCTTCTATAGCTTCTGTATCTGTCACACCTTTGGCATTTGATGAAAGAGGGAAGGGGAATATAAAGGTTATGTTTCTGAGACCCATTAAATGTACTGGTCTGGAGAAAAAGTAATTTTTAAAATTTTGATGACTTTCTGTTGCAATGCAAATAAAACAAGTATACTACCAGCACAATGGTAGCACAAATGTACACAACTCTGAAACCTTGCTGGGAATTTCTGTTGAAGCTTTATTTCTTTATTAAAAGCATCTATACTTACAAATACTTCTCAAGGAGCAGGGAGATGATGTGCTGATTTGCCGAGATTTGACAGTTTGAGTTAGTCACAAGCTGAAATTTGCACTCTACTGGAAATCACAATACTTCATGTTTTTCTGATCAGAATTGGAAAGAAAAGCAGCATATTACCTATTTGTGTCCTAAGACACAACCTTGTTTTGATTGTCATGACATGAAATGACATAATAATTGCCTAAAAAGGGTGAGAGTAATAATGAAGCCAACTGTTTGACTGTCAAAATATTTAGTAATCATGATATTATGTCATGATTGGTTTTGATACCACTTCATTAAACATTTGCTGAAATCTGTGTGTATTCATTAGACTTTTACATGCCATCCCATTTTAACTCTCATAAGGCAGATCAGCTTCTAATCAAATGAATGTATGAGGTTGTCTGTGTGGTCACCATCTCTATGACACTAATACTGACTCAGGCGGCATTCACTGCTGTGGGGACTGGTTCTGCCCTAGGTCTATGTGGTAGAAAGATGGCCAAGGAATAAATCATTTTAGCCTGTGCCGGATTGAGAAAAGGAGCATGATGAGGGGACCATGCTTCGCTTGGGAATGCTCTTGGGATTCATATATTTCAGCTGCTGGGACTGCAAGATTTATTACAGTCCCTGAAAGAAGGATTGGGTAACGTCAGTCTGTCAGGTCTCATGACCTGGTGTGAGAAAAACGATGCATATTCTGAGTAAGTACTAAAATACTTATTTTCCTAATAATTGGAAATGAACATCCCTCACTGTGTCCCAGATAGGAATTTAGAACTAGCAGTGAAGAGGCCTTTGGTGTCAATGTCTGTGGGCCATTTTTATGAATAACAGACCAACACTTGGCCCTCTGTTTTTTTTGCAGGCAGACCAGGCAGTCAAAACTGTGTCATGCAGCAGAAACTGGAGAACTCAGTGCTACCTATTAATCTTTAATTTTTATTATTAGTATTTATTTATTATTGGTATTAGAAGACATGGTAGCAGCAATGCCTAATGTATATTGCAAGTAGTAGCATGGTTTATCACAGATGGAAACAAACTCATTTCATGTTCAGTAGACAATGAAATGAGTCACAGCTGTTCTCCCAGTGGCACTGTAACACACTGCTGTTGTTGGAGAGCGTCCGTGGTATGGCTCTTCAGCCACTTGCACCCCTTGCCTGGCACACATTTCTGAACAGCAAGGTCTCTGGGAGCTAGAGGCAGTGGGTCAGCTACTGCAGAAAGGACCAGTGTGATTCATCGTTTTGGGGCTTGGGTAAAGGACTGAGGATGGTTTTGTTTATTAAAAAGCAATTGATATGCTTTTCTGTTCAGAACTTTCAGTGTAATAATACAGGTGTAAGGGGCAAACACTCTCCCAGTGAGCTTGTTTAGTGATAACATTTACTCCTCTAGTGTTTCACAACCAAGTATCATTCCAGTGTGCTGGATGGGGAAAGTACAGCTCCTGGACTGACTAATCCTAGGACTTGTGTGGCCTCATGACATCTGGAGGCCCTGGTCAAGACTTGCTGCTCTCCACCTTTCTTGTGCTACTGTTTTGCCTTTACTAGATGTGGTAGTCCAAAATTTAATATTTTACCTGTGGCAGTTTTAAATTCAGACAGAGGCTTCCTGTAGTTTTCACTGCATTGGTGCTCTCACTGCTAGCCCTTGCACACCACTTGAGCAGATCCCCATCATGACTGGAAACTCTTTCTCCTTTAGGGGTTTATTAGGCTGNGGTGAAGGAACTGCAGCACAAGTCCTGTGAGGAGTGACTGAGGGAGCTGGGGCTGTTTAGCCTGGAAAAGAGGAGGCTCAGGGGAGACCTTATTGCTCTCTACAACTATGTGAAAGGAGGTTGTAGCCAGATGAGTATTAGTCTCTTCTCCCAGGCAACCAGCAGTAGGACAAGAGGGCATAGTCTTAAGCTGTGCCAGGGGAAGTTTAAGTTAGACATTAGGAAGTTCTTTACAGAGAGAGTGATTGGGCATTGTAATGAGCTGCTCAGGGAGGTGGTGGAGTCACCATCCTTGGAGGTATTTAAGAAGAGACCAGATGTGGCACTTAGTAGACAAGTGGCATTATTTAGTAGACAAAGTGATGTTAGGTCAAAGGTTGGACTCAAAGATCTCAGAGGTCTCTTCCAACCTAGTTGATTCTGTGACTCTGTAATTCAGGGTTCCTGCCTTCTCTAGACACACTCATCTCACCCCATAGTCCAGGTTACTCAAGGATCCTGGTCACCACCTGAAGTCCAGTTCCTGATTCATACCTTCTGTCCAGCTCCTGAAGAATCAGGAGTGCAGCCTGCACTGCCACATAAACCACCCAAGAGTCTGTTCAGGCCCTGGCAAAAATCTTTCAGTTCCTCAATAGCTGGAAAAATATTCAACATCAGCACAGCACACTACAGTCTGCAACACCACCAGGAAACCTTACACCACCTTTCACACTTTGCTTCAGACTGCTTGCAGACTGGGTGCTCCAAGGCATTTTACAGATTGCACATATTTTCAAGTTTGGTTTGTTTTTTTTCTAAGAGCATAAAGGAAAAATTAAGAAAAAATAATCTGAAAATTCAGACCACAGTTCTGCAACACAGGAGGAACCCTGCATCGCAAGGTCAGCCCAAAATCACAGAATGACTTGCATTCTACTTTCTTTTTCATTTGTAAAATGCCACAGCTTGGATAATATGACTCATTAACTAGGTGGCTGTATGAAATTGGGCATTATTTGTCATCCCCCTGTAGCCAAGACCAAGTATGTAGCAGCAGGTGCTACAAACAGAACGTTATTTCACTGTGATTATTACAAACAAGACTAGGTGACTACTTGAGTTAAAGAAATAAAATTAAAGAAAACAGAGATCATGAATGTATCTGGCAAAGTACCACTGCTCTTCACAGTCAGTGCTTGTATACTGAACACTCCTTAAACAAGCTGGGGTTAATGTATATTACCCTAATGTCTTCGCTGGTTTGCTCAGACTCAGAGGAGCTGGGATTGGTGTGTAATAGAACTATATAATTCCAGAGTCTTATTAGTAAGTGTGGTGGTTT
>VYZS01078495.1:0-58969 GCA_013400695.1 Neodrepanis coruscans | reverse complement strand
AATGTCTATTCAGGTATTCTAAAAGGCTCCATGAAGAGGAAGATTGTACTTATAAGGAAAGTTTGAGCAAGTCCAAGTATTGCAAACCCTGTGTTACTAATTCCCCTGTACCCAGACACTCAGTAAACAGGTCAGAGCAAAGATGTTTTTGCAAGAGATTCATCCACTCCCTCCCAGCAATGGGAGGTTTGGGGCCTGAACCAGCTCCTGCTGAAGTGAATGGGCAAAAATCTCTGTTTTTAATGGCATGGGTTCAATTCCCAGTTCTGCAGGCAAAAATTCTGACAGAAACACCCAGCCTTTCCCCTGGATATTAGGGATACACACCTCTCCTCTCCCAGCAGGCAGGTTTGGTCAGGTTTCCAGGTGGGAAAGAAGCATTAGTGTTTCCTTCTCTTTTCTTTAACTGTTAAAAGACACCAAGTTGCTAGAGTTGTGTTCACACACAGCACTGGGAAATCAGTGGTGGTTATTGTTTAAAGGTAACACAGATGCAGAAAGGCCTCTGGGAGGAAGAGGAAGCTCAGGGCAGGGATCCTCATTTAACCTTTCTCAGCTGCCACATGTCAGCCCTTCCACCAACCACCTCCAGGAATCCCAGGCATGTCTGACATCTGCTTGGCATGAAATGTTCATCCTGTCTGCCACAGTGTCTTGTAGCGATTCACATCCATCCTCATCATCTTCAGAGAGGGCCTTCAGCAAGAGAGATCTGCAGCTGGTGGAAAACTCCCCTCCTGCCCCAAGTGAGAGGGAGACAGTGCATAAACCGGGTGGAGGAACCTCACACTTCCTAAAGAATCATATCTAACCCCCTTTCCCCTCCCCGGGCAGAACTACACGGTTTTTCCAGACCATGCTGGGCCTACAGAGGCTCCTGAGCTGATGGCTGTCAAACCAGCTCTGTGGCTTTTCCCTTTGGGGAGAGGTGAAGGTACAGGAGAAATGGCCATAAACTAAACCACAGAAGTTCCACCTCAACCTGAGGAAGAACTTCTTTGTGTGGAGGGTGGCAGAGCACTGGAACAGCTGCCCAGGGAAGGTGTGGAGTCTCCCTCTGGAGACTTTTCAACCCCACCTGGATGAGTTCCTGTGTCACCTCTCCAGGTGACCCCCCCTCGGCAGGAGGGTTGGACTGGGGGATTTCCAGAGATCCCTCCCAACTCCAACAATGCTGTGATTCTGTGAAGAGCTTCCAAGCTCACTTTGCACCAGAGGATGCTTAGATTTAAGCAAGAAGGACAAAATACACCTCATATTCATATTCTCTCAAGTCTCACTCAGTATCTTGCAGTGCTGGACCAGCTTTAGCATCTCCAAACAGTTCTCAGCCTGAACCATCCCACAGGGATCCTGCTGGGAGAGGGCTTGGAACAAATACTTAATCACCCAGCCAAGATTCTTTTGCTTTCTCACTTCTTAAGGTTAGTTTGTGATTTTGTTTTGCCTTCTTATAATCTCATAGAAAAAAAAAGAATTAAAGAAAAGAGGGAAAAGTGTTTATTAGAGCTTCAGACTCTGTGTGTGTCTCCATTCCAAGAATTCTTGTTTCAAGCATTTCATCCAGACCCACTGTTTCTACTTCCCTGTGTGTTTTCCAGTTGAAAAGCTCTATCTATTCATACAAGGAACACCACAGAAACACCCACATCAAAAATTACATGGCAGTATCACATTCATTGTAGGCTGATTCCAGCTCAGGATTTGCAGGGAGCCACAATGAAAATCTGGTCCAAGGATGTGATGATACATTTTTCAGAAGAGAAATTCCTGAGTTCCCCAAGGGGAGAAAGACCCTTTGTGAATACAGGATTTTTCTAAGCTCTTCTGTGAGGATAAACCTCTTCACTTCAAGTTATTGTCAGATAAGGAATAGCTGGAAGAGGTTTAGAAATGCTTTCCCCAAATCAGGGATTTAACCTAGAGCATGATTTCAGCTAAACAATGCAGGAATTGCCATTTGAGGAAAGAAGACAAATCTATTCTCCTACAGTTCTTTCCTGCCATAATCCTCAGGAGCTGCCTTGGGAAAATGGATAAAACAAAGCAGTGTAAGGCAGGACAGCAGGGACCTGCACCTGAACCAGACCATTGCACCTGAACTCCTGAGCTTCAGCAGCTCCCAATCTCATTAATTTGCTATTTCCTTTTTTTTTTTTCTTCTTTTGAGCTTTGGCTTCAGCTGTGGCTTTCACAAAGTCCATTAATGGGGAGTTCCAGAGTTTAATTTCTCAGGGAAGAAAAACTGTTTCCTTATGATTTCAACCTGCTGACTGATGACTTCCTCATAGTAAATGGTAAGAGGAGCACAAAGATTTGCTGTCCACCTTTTTTACACCAATTTTCCATGTCCCTTGAAGTCTCATCTTAAATTGGAAGACTTCCTTCTCTGGATTTCCTCCATCTTTCCTAAATCCTCTTCCAGCACAAGGAACAGGAGGGCACAGGGTGTCTTTGCCATTGGGTGCCACAGGCACCCAAAGAGTGGCTGGAAGCATCTTAAATAAGTGGTTGGAAGCATCTGTGATCCAAGTAACATCTCACTTCATTCCCAGCCCCATTCCATACCTGGGGCATAGGCTTAGCAGTTGAGGAGAAAGTCCAGCCTTACAGCTTTTCTGTTATTCCCATGGGAGTTGGGAAAGCACAAAACAAACAAGAAAAACAATTATTCCAGCTGTAAAATATTATTTCTCTTGGTTTCTTTTCTGAGTTAGTTGGAATTACATGCAGTGTGGGTGAGGGAGGAAAACAGCTTTTCAACAGAAAAAACTTAATTCTCTGCAATGTTTTAAAGTTACTGTTATTGCTTAACACCTAAAATTAAATTTCTTTATTTCCTTTTAAGTAAATTCCTCATTTATCTGGTTTCCTGTATTGAAAGAGAAGAGTCAAAAAAAGAATAAGTGGTATTTTTCTGACCATCAAATCCTTTATAGCTGAAAGAAACAAACAACCCAACAACTACACTGAACTGATGAGTTGGTACACAGAGCTGCAGAGGCTGGAGTTTACTGGGAGAAAAACCCAACTTGGCCCAAGTTGTTTGACCTGTCCAGCTCAGAAAACTCAAGGCTGATCTTGCTTCCACACCACATCTCATGGTGTATTTTACCTGGGTTTCAAAGAGAAGCATGATTTGTTCTGTTCCATAAGAGAAAACTCATTTAGGATCTCAAAAGGCTCTAAGCTTCTTAGAGAAAGAGGATTAAGACATCTGCTGGGTGCAGTGGACTACCTGTGCTGGCTCCTTTTGCTCTGTGGCAGCTGGTGCAGCTTAAACCAGGCTGGGTTTCAACCCAAGCTGAGGTTTCATGGCCTGCCAAAGCTGCTGCTCCCTGCCAACCTGTTCCAGGCAAGAGCACCAGTTTCCTTGGCACAGGGACCTCATCCTGCCCTGAAAGCCTCATGGATGAATGTCCAGACACAGCCCTTGAAATGCTTTGCTGAGAATCCCTTCCAGCTTGTGCCTCCGGGTCTGCAGGGTGGAGAGATCCAGGGGCTGTTCCTGAGCCCAGGGTGCTCCATGCCCATCCATCCAGCTCTGCCAGTCTGACAGATCTGCAATTCCAGCAGCTCTGTCCTTCAGCTGTGACTCACCAGCTTTGTCTGCCCGATTCTGAGTGAGGTTACAAGGTCTAACAAACACACACATTCACACCATGAAGCTCTGATTCATTACTCTGAGTGTTGGGCAGCGTTGCCTTTCATGAAGAGACACGGATTTGGGGCTTTCTAATGGCACAGGGAAGAGAGAGAAAGAAATATATGTCCATCAAAGCTTGCCCCAGGCAGCACATTTAGTGCTGCTCTCCAGAGAGCCTGGCAGACACTAAAGGCAAGAACAGTCAAACAGAACAAATGAAAAGATCTCCTGCTCTATGGAAAAACACAAGGGCTTGGCAGTCAAATATTCAGTGCCAGGCCTTCCCCTTCCTTTGTGCCTCCTCCTCTCTGTATTCTGTTCAGCTCCTTATGGATGCAAAGGGCAAGAGAGCACCTTCCAACTCTGGCATCCTCCACTCAGGAACAGGCTATTGGGGTTCAAAAGCCAAGTGTAGAGAAATCATTTGCAAAAAGGCCTTGGGACATCTGTGCACCTCTGTGTCCCAGATCTCTGTGTGTTCCATGGAGACTGGTACATCAGAGCCTGTTCTTCCCAAATCCCTGCAGGATGCTCAGCAGACAATTCTGTACAATTGCCTGTGCAGAGGTGGATGCAGAGTGGCAGGACCCCAAAGCCATGCCCCCCAAACTTCTCTGGAGAGCAAAACCAAGAAGCTGGAGCTGTTTGGAACTGACCTGGGGGCAAATTTCCTGAATAAAGAGAATAAAGAGAAAAATGCCAGTTGTTGACAAAAGAAATGATTCATGGAGGTGGTGTTTTCAGGGCAGCTTTATTCTGGGGGGAGGAAAATGAAATAACACACACTTGGTGGCAGCTGGGAGGGTTGTGCTTCAGTGGAGCAGGAATGAAACATCTGACTTTTGGAGGGACTTTTTTTGTTGTAAAAAGGTTTTCAAGCAGTGATCAAGTAGGACTTTTTGGGTGACCCAGAGGAACATTTCCAAACCCAAGACTTAGGAACACCTAATACATGTATGGATGTTAATTCAGAGGTTTATACAATTTTGATCTACTTCCAAATGGAAAAGAAAGATGCAGCCATCCAGGCACAAATAATCCTCATTGCAGCTGTGCTGCCTGTGCTTCCCAGCACCCTGGAGAGGAAGGAGCATTTCTGCATGGTGACCATCTGTTCTTCCCACTGTGCATTTGTGTGGAGAGGGGAATTCAACCAGCCTTTGTGCCCTGTCACCCAACAGCCATCCTGGACTCCCAGCGGGGTGTCATCCAGCTGGACCAAGGATTAGGGAAGAGATACAGCAGCAGAAAGAGGGATGGAGTAAGGGCAGAAGGTGGGACATTCATGAGGCCAACCAACATTTCAGGTTGGTCCCTTATTACAGGTAAATAAAGAAGCACAGCACCCCCTCTCACCATGACCATAACATAGGGAAACCTCCATGGCCCCCACATGTAGAGGGAAAATATGTTTTAGGAAAAAGAAAGCAATTTAAAAAATCAAAAGAGACCGAAGCCACAACTTGAGCTCTTTTTTTAATAGTTAATGTTGCAATTGGGTGGTTTTCAGTTTGGGAAAAGCACTGGGATTTTTTCGCTACAGACTGACCTTGTGAAACTCAATGTGTCAAAAAAAAAAAAAAAGGAGAAGCAATTTTGTTGAATATTTCAACATCTGGAGCCACTTAGTGGCAGAAAAAAGCAACTTCTTGAGAAGCACTTTTGATCTAGAGCGGTGGTTTGAAACCTTTTTCTATTTGCAGACTCATAAAATTTGTCTCTGCATAATGAATACAAGGCTGCTGTCACTCAGTTCTGCCATCTCAGGCAACTCTGGAGTTCCCTTGGATGTCCAGGAGCAGCAGAGGCAAAGCTGTACTTCCAAAGACTCTCCTGGGCCACTTCAATTCCCAGTGCAGGGAGCAGGTCACTTCATTGCAAGGTAACCTGCAGCAATGTGACCTTGCCTCCCTTGACATGGCATGGCTTTTTGTTTGGTTGCTTTTATTTGTGGAACTGGTACTCAGCAGGTCTGTGTCACCCTGATAAAGCTGTTCAGCTCTGGCCACAGAAAATCAGAGTATTTCTGCTTTCAAAAACTATCTCAGAGCTGCTCCACACCAAAGAGTTAATTCAGGCTGTGAGTATCATCATCTCTCCTGCCTCCCAGAGCCTGGAACTCCAGGTGCTTTGGCCTCTTGGCAGGTCCTGGGCAGCCCATGTATTGATGGACCTCTTTCAACCCAAAGCAGGGATACAGTTCCATAGAATAATAAGGTTACAAGTTGCTGCATTTGGAGGCAGAGAATCTGGGCACTATCCTCCACTCCTGGTGAGTTTTTCTCATGCCATGGTGCTTGCACATCCTCTCTCCCTCCCACCTCTTTTTTTTTTGAGCTGGGCTTAATTTGTCTGTACACAAGGTCAATACAAGAAGCAGATAAGTCTGTTCCCTGCCTTGCACCTCACAGTGACAGGGGAGGGTGATTATGGCTGTAAGTTGTCCCAGGGGAGCCTTTCTTACTTATTCGAGCAACAAACCTGCCTTTTTAATCGGTGAAGGATTTGTTAGCATATCACTGGGAAATCTGCTCAAAGGACTCGTAGGAAATCACATGAAAAACAACTGCTGTGCCCAACAAAGAATTGCATAGATTGAGTCTTTGTTCCCATTGTATTTCTCTTCCCCGTGTTTGATTAGTTTGGTTAATTGAACATGTAACACACTCTATTATCATGCAGCAGCAAAAGAGGTTTTATGACTCAAACAAATATGGCCATTATTAGCTGCTTCTGACATAACAAACAGCACTATTAGCCTTGGAGAGGCAGTGCTTTATGTATGGGTTTTTTTTGGAAATTGGCTGCTTAATCACTTTTTTTTTTGCAAAAAGACTCTCCCTCCATGGCTGGCTCTGGGTGCTCAGTGCAGGACTGAGAGGGGACACTGATGGAAGGTCTGTGTGATGCATTTCCCCTCGTTGTCTCACACAAGGAGATAAACCCTGTTTATCCATCACAAATCACTCTAAGCTCTCTGAGAAGCACACACTCCTCAGACGAGCTCCAACCACTGAGTGAGACACTAATGAAAACCCATTTTCATGTCATCAATCCATATAAATATCTCCAAGGTGGGTGGCAAAGGATGGTGCAAGACTTTTTTTCCAGTGGTGTCCAGTGACAGGACAGGGAGAAATGGCCATAAATTGAAACACAAGAGGTTCCACCTCAATGTGAGGAGGAGCTTCTTTCCATGAGGGTGGCAGAACATTGGAACAGCTGCCCAAGGAGGGAGTGGAGTCTCCCTCTGGAAATATTTCCAACCCACCTGGATGAGTTCCTGTGTCACCTGCTCCAGGTGACCCTGCCTTGGCAGAAGAGTTGGACTGGGTGATCTCCAGAGATCCCTTCCAACCCTGACTATTCTGTGATTCTGTGATTTATAAATAAACATATTGTTTTCCTTTTTTTCCTCAGTACTTCAGGGCTATTGAGAGGTGCCAACAACAAACTCTGAAAGCTGAAAGCTGCTATATTTTCTTAAACAAAACAAACTTGAAATTCTTGCACAAAGGCTTCTTCTTTGGCCTTGGATCTGTGACATATGTAAGTTTTAACCTCACTTGCCATCAACTCAATTTTTTATTTGGAAAATCAGGAAAGATTAACTTTTCATAGGAAGTGATGAGTTGCAACACTTTTCTTGCTAAATGATTCTTTGGCCTTCTCGAACACAAGTTCACTGTTTCAACTCACATCTTTCAGTTACAATAGTTCAAAGAATTCAGTTTAAAGATGGTTTGTAATTGACTAAAAATAAAAGATTTTTTTTTTTCAGATGTCTTGGATTCTGATTTTGAAATTCTCACCCGGTTTCAGGATATTTTTTGTTTAGTGCCAAACATTCTTATGAAAGGACAGGTCACTTTTCTCTAGTCTTTTCATACCAAGGAACCTGAGTAAAATATAAAGGCTGTGACATGAGAAGTGTGATGTAAATGTTTCTTAAGGCTTTAGTTTCTATAATTTCATCAATAATTATGAATTTGCATAATGTAGGGCAACATTCCATGGTGTTATTCACATCATGAGAAAGGGAAAATGTTTAATGATCCCCTGCATTGAGGTCACTCTGAGATTCAGAGCTGGTGGAATAATAAACTATAAAGGACTGTTTGCATCTTTAGAGTCTCACTGAACTCCACAAGTCATCTCATAGAGATCCAGAGGAGGCTGCTTATGGATTAAGATGTAACTTAATACAGAAGCACAGGATTATTCTCTGCTTCCCAATTGTAAAGGGGGTTGATGTTTTCACTGCAGAAATTCCAGTCCATATTCCTAATTTTGCTTCTTAAGCAGCTAAAACTGTTTCACAGTATTTTCTGGGCAGAGGAGGGTTTCCCACACAGAGAGAACTGATGGCAGCTTTTCAAATTTTGTGCAAACCCCTTCTCTTTCCATATTTGGCCTCACTACCAGTATTTACCATGGAGAGCAAACTCACTGAGAAATAACAACCTCCATCCTTATTTGCCAAGATTTTGGTCTGTTTATACCATCCTGATATCCCAGGTTACCTGATCCCAGACAGACCTTCCAGCTGTTGATGTGTAAAACCTGAGGACTATCAGACATCTCAATAATGATGTGAGCACCTGCTACAAATGCTGAAATATCTGTTACCTTGTAACATTGCTGAAAGATTCCCCCAGAACATTGAAAATCCCCTGGTAAGGCTTATGGCTGGAACTCCTTGTGGTCTTAAANTTTTTTTGGAAATTGGCTGCTTAATCACTTTTTTTTTTGCAAAAAGACTCTCCCTCCATGGCTGGCTCTGGGTGCTCAGTGCAGGACTGAGAGGGGACACTGATGGAAGGTCTGTGTGATGCATTTCCCCTCGTTGTCTCACACAAGGAGATAAACCCTGTTTATCCATCACAAATCACTCTAAGCTCTCTGAGAAGCACACACTCCTCAGACGAGCTCCAACCACTGAGTGAGACACTAATGAAAACCCATTTTCATGTCATCAATCCATATAAATATCTCCAAGGTGGGTGGCAAAGGATGGTGCAAGACTTTTTTTCCAGTGGTGTCCAGTGACAGGACAGGGAGAAATGGCCATAAATTGAAACACAAGAGGTTCCACCTCAATGTGAGGAGGAGCTTCTTTCCATGAGGGTGGCAGAACATTGGAACAGCTGCCCAAGGAGGGAGTGGAGTCTCCCTCTGGAAATATTTCCAACCCACCTGGGTGAGTTCCTGTGTCACCTGCTCCAGGTGACCCTGCCTTGGCAGAAGAGTTGGACTGGGTGATCTCCAGAGATCCCTTCCAACCCTGACTATTCTGTGATTCTGTGATTTATAAATAAACATATTGTTTTCCTTCTTTTCTCAGTACTTCAGGGCTATTGAGAGGTGCCAACAACAAACTCTGAAAGCTGAAAGCCGCTATATTTTCTTAAACAAAACAAACTTGAAATTCTTGCACAAAGGCTTCTTCTTTGGCCTTGGATCTGTGACATATGTAAGTTTTAACCTCACTTGCCATCAACTCAATTTTTTATTTGGAAAATCAGGAAAGATTAACTTTTCATAGGAAGTGATGAGTTGCAACACTTTTCTTGCTAAATGATTCTTTGGCCTTCTCGAACACAAGTTCACTGTTTCAACTCACATCTTTCAGTTACAATAGTTCAAAGAATTCAGTTTAAAGATGGTTTGTAATTGACTAAAAATAAAAGATTTTTTTTTTTCAGATGTCTTGGATTCTGATTTTGAAATTCTCACCCGGTTTCAGGATATTTTTTGTTTAGTGCCAAACATTCTTATGAAAGGACAGGTCACTTTTCTCTAGTCTTTTCATACCAAGGAACCTGAGTAAAATACAAAGGCTGTGACATGAGAAGTGTGATGTAAATGTTTCTTAAGGCTTTAGTTTCTATAATTTCATCAATAATTATGAATTTGCCTAATGTAGGGCAACATTCCATGGTGTTATTCACATCATGAGAAAGGGAAAATGTTTAATGATCCCCTGCATTGAGGTCACTCTGAGATTCAGAGCTGGTGGAATAATAAACTATAAAGGACTGTTTGCATCTTTAGAGTCTCACTGAACTCCACAAGTCATCTCATAGAGATCCAGAGGAGGCTGCTTATGGATTAAGATGTAACTTAATACAGAAGCACAGGATTATTCTCTGCTTCCCAATTGTAAAGGGGGTTGATGTTTTCACTGCAGAAATTCCAGTCCATATTCCTAATTTTGCTTCTTAAGCAGCTAAAACTGTTTCACAGTATTTTCTGGGCAGAGGAGGGTTTCCCACACAGAGAGAACTGATGGCAGCTTTTCAAATTTTGTGCAAACCCCTTCTCTTTCCATATTTGGCCTCACTACCAGTATTTACCATGGAGAGCAAACTCACTGAGAAATAACAACCTCCATCCTTATTTGCCAAGATTTTGGTCTGTTTATACCATCCTGATATCCCAGGTTACCTGATCCCAGACAGACCTTCCAGCTGTTGATGTGTAAAACCTGAGGACTATCAGACATCTCAATAATGATGTGAGCACCTGCTACAAATGCTGAAATATCTGTTACCTTGTAACATTGCTGAAAGATTCCCCCAGAACATTGAAAATCCCCTGGTAAGGCTTATGGCTGGAACTCCTTGTGGTCTTAAATAAAGGAATCTTGGTTTGACTGGCTCAAAAATATAGGGAGGAGATTATAAAGAGGGTGGCAGCAGCTATTTCTCAAGAAATGGATGGATCTTGTGGAGGCACAATTTACAGAGTTACTTGAGAACCAAGGATATCAGTCAACCTGATATGGAAACTGATTGTATCTACTCCAGGGACACAGACTACACAAGGTCTGAAGAAGAATTATTTAAATTGAAGCTTAAAAGTTCCAATTTTGGACTTCCTGTAAGTTGATTTTTTTATTCTGGTCAGCCAGGTTGATTTTTTTTTTCCCCAAGCTGATAATTCTCACAAGTGTATGATGAGAGTCTTGAGGAACTTTCACGTGTTTCCATCGCCATCATTTGGAAATGCAGATGTTCAACATCATTCTAGAACAGGCTGTTCACATCAGCTCCTGAGTGATGACACAGAGGGTTTTATTTCACTCTGTACAGCTGAAAGGTCTTGCTCACAAAGGAATAACCCCTGGAGTCTCTCCAGTCAGGAGCACAAAGCTGCACAAGGTCTGCAGAACTGAAGGGACTTGTGCACAAAACATCATGTGAGATTCCAGATGCTTTGAACCAATTTCAAATGATCCTTTTAATATTTAATTGAAACAAACTAACTTAAACTTGTTGCAAAGGGTTCAGGAGGATGTGCCAGTTTATATTCATCACCAGAGGACATCCCACACTGTCACTGCCCTGGCTGAGCTCCTCCTGTTACTGAGCTGTGGCAGAGGACATTCTGACCTCCTACACGGGCTCAGAAACCATGAAGCTGAAGGTTGTGAACCTCCTAAGGCACAAACTTCTCCTCCTCCTCTCTCACTGTGCTTCTCCATCGCTCCACTGAAGGGATTTTGAACTTCAGAATGGGAGTCCTGTTGCCTCTACCCCCTTCACCCTATTGCTGCAGTAACCAGCTGCTATTTACTCAGAGTTGCTGGCAAAACACAGCTCCTCCAGTAAAAGGCTCACCAGGGTGTGTGCCAGATCTCTCTGGGTTGCACAACACTCCCACTATTATCAGCTTTTGCACAAATCCCCGACAAAGAGAAAACACACGATTATGATAATAAGAAAATCCTGTTTGTAGCTGCAGAACATCTTCTACACGATTTTCTGCCCGGGATCATCCCTGCCCTACAACACAACCCAACTCAAAGGTTTCAAATATGCCTCCAACTACACACCCTGCATGCCAAAAAATTAATGCCAGTGATTAGCACAGCAAGCTGATTTAACAAATAGTGCCAATCATTGCAGAGGTGTCCCACATTTGAGCAGGCAGTGACCCACATTGTCTCCTGCACTCACCCTCCTTTATGCAGACACCCAGCAGTTATTCAGTGGAAAGATTTAGATACAAATCCACACTCTGAGATATTGGGCTCCCACACTTGCCTAAATATTTTTTTTTCCTTTTTTTTCCCTCAATATTCCAGTGCTAGTCAGCTGGAAACCCTAAAAGCTGGAAGCCTCTATATTTTCTTAAACGCAACAAGCCTGTTTTTCATATCCCTGAGTGACACCAGTATTTGAACCCCTGGGTTTGGTGGTTCGATGGAGTCAACTCTAAGGACCACGGGGACAACTTCCACAGCATCTCCCGTACCGCAGGCTCTCTGTGGGTGCCTGTGCACCTCGTACCACCCGTCACTGCGAACCAGGGGGCCAGATCTCCCCAAAATCCCTACGGGAAGCCCTTCAGCAGCCGCATTCCCTGGAGACCCGGCCCCGGGGGCGGTTCAGCACCACGGACAGAGCGCGGAGCCGAGCCCGGAGCGGGGTTCACACACCGCCACGGCGACAAAAGGGACAGAAATCACCCCAAAAACGCTTAAATAAGCCACCGCAGCTAATCCAGAGAAACGGGGTACACCAGCAGCAGCCCAGAAAACAGTCACAGACACAGGACGGGTGTTTGGGTACGAAGAGACAGGGTGAGGAATGGATAAAGAAAGGATTTTGGCACAGGTGGGTTGTGCTAACAGAGAGTTCAGTTGAAGCAGCAAAGTCCAACCTTGGCCATCAAAGCGTGGGCATACGGTAAGGGACAGCTGAGAGGCAGCAGTGCCTCAATGTATAATTTATTGGTGCTGCAAAACAGAACAGAACTATCTCACCAACAGCAGAAGGATCCGAGTTCCTTCCACTATCAGATTCCTGAGTCTCAGCAGAGAAGTTACAGTTCCTATTAAGTTTTGTAGTTGCCTGGCAAACAATAAAAAGGAAGGCCTTGTCTTAAACAAAACACAGTTAAAAAAAATCCTTGAAAGAATTTTATAACCTGCTTCACCTCAAGACATATAAAACCCCAGGAATTATGGGGCTGGGTTAGAAGTGAGCAAGTCCTGCTACAGTAAAACAAGGCCTGTTAAAATGTGACATCCTGATGGAGGTCAAAACCACATGAGTGGTGTGTTGTTTGGATAAGTCTCATCCTGAGGATGGGCTGCTGGACAGGCACTGTAAATTATCTGCAACACCCTCTTCTGCCAACGAGATGGAAGGAAGGGCTGTGCTCCTCTCTGCCCTGGTTTAATGCAATGAATGGCAGTAACTGGTTTGACTCGACTGGGCAGGGGAAAGGTAAAATAACTCTCCAGAAGACGATAATCTGATTCCTTTGCAAAAGAGATAAATCTCCATTACTGCCTCACACCTCTCCTGCAGTTTCCACTCGGCCTCTGTGTCAAAGGAACTGCTTTTATGATGGATCTGGGGCATTTATTATGACAACACAAGGCATAAACACTGCCCAGCATCAAACAGCTTGAGAGCTCTGATTTCGAGCTAAACTCAATAAAAGAAGAAAACCTTCCTGCACCAGGGAAATGAAGACAGTTTTAGTAGATTATGGTGGGAGTATAATGTTTTCACTACAGAGAATTTCATTCCCTCATCTAACCCAGAATTCATGAGGAATACTCTTCCTATTTCAATTACTCTGAACCTCATTCCCTCCCCCAGAAAAATACACCTCTCTCGCACAGGGAGGAGAGACCAGAACACAAGGGCAATAACCACCCAGAGCATCTTTTTACAGCACCATTCACATTTCTCATGGCGAAATACCCAGCTACCACAGTCTATTGTGCATTTTTCTCATCAGATAGGGACACTGCACAAATAACTCATGGATGGAGTCCCTCTGGCACAGGAATTTGGACTTTGTGGCTCCTGGCCCAGTTTATGTGTATGGCACCTCCACACCAGGGTTCTGCTGCACTGTGGGAACAAGTGTAGTCACAAACTCTGAAGTTTCAGAGCCCCTAAAGTCAAACCCCACCTAAAAAGGGTTTTCTGGATGGTAACTTTAGATTCAGGAGCCTGAACTCCACCTACAATATGATTTTATTAACTGGGTCCAGATCGTCTACACCCAGCCCTGAGCAATGAACCTCAAATCACCCAAAACTGGGAAAAGTGTTCTCACCAAAGCACATGCAAACTGCAAAGCACAAACTCCACTCTGGTGTCTCAGGGACACCTTAGTGGGTGCTTCAAGCTGCACTGGGCAGGTGATCTTCTAAACCAGCTGAATTTATAGGTGCCTCAATACTGAGCTGCACTCACTCCTGTGTGCTGGCTGTCTCTCAGCTCCTTGTCCCTGTCCCTCAGCTCCCTGTCCCTGGGGAATGTGCTGCTGTATCAGAATTCTAATCACACTCTGCTGCTCAGGGCAGTCATGAGGTCAGCACGTAGCTCTAAGCACAGGATATCAACACATCCAGGTCCCCACTCATGCCAAATGTTATTTCCCCATCTTTTTTTTCCTGCAGCCAGAGGTGGAAGATGAAAGGTGAGAGATGGGAGAGAAATGGAAAATTGCTAATCTCTAATTTCAGTTTGATAATTTGCTTTGGCCTTTGAGGTATTGAAATTATAACACTTTCAGACTGTATTAAAAAAGGCATCAACTCCATGATTGACAACTTTCTTAATAACATTTTTCTTTTCAGAAGGCATTACCTTGAGTTAATCTTTAAATGAAGTCAATTACTGCTTCTATCTATAAGATCAAATGCTCTCTTAATCATACAGGGGAGAAAAAGACACCACTTACATGTACTTTCCATCCAGGTTTGGTAACAAAACAGCAAGGAACAATGTCACACCTAATCACCCAAGAGGATGTGATCAAACTCTTTGGGCTGCCTTTCTTTTTACACCATATTTCCAACAGGTTTCGTTAGCAAAAGACTTCTCAAGTTGTACAGACCCATCAGTTGTGTTTATGTGGCAAAGGATCCCTTTAAATTTGCAGTGACACAGTGAGTCTGCACAAACAGAGTTGTCTGAAATGGGTTTGTTTGCTGTTGTAACACAGTGCTCTCCCTATTTTTTATTGCTTTCCATATGTGGCAGGGATTTGTACCAGCCTCTTGCACTGGGGCTGCTTGAAGGATTTTCCTAGAGATTCTGTTTTCTTCTAAAAAAGAACTGACTTAATGAAATGAAGACACATTGCAAGAGTAAATTCACTTCACTTTTTGATGGGAGATCACCAAAGCATTTTGTTCTGATGATTCAAAATAACTTGTTTGGACTTTGATGTCATAACAAGAGTGAAAAACAATCGTTTGGCTTTTATTTTAAACTATATCAAAACTAAATGTTTTTGCTACACTGAAATGGGCTGAGAGGAATCTTAAAGCCCATCTCATTCCATCCCCTTGCCATGGACAGGGACACCTTCCGTTATCCCAGGTTGCTCCAAGCCCTGTGGAACCTGGCCTTGAACACGTCCAGGGCTGGGGCATATCATGATAATGTCAAAAGTCAGTAGCTCAGCAATGTGCTGACTACTTAAGAAAGCCCCAAAAAATCATACACACACACCTCTCCCACCCCAAAAAATCAAAACAAAAAAGGCACCAAAAAATCCACCCCAATACCAAACAAAAAAAACCCCAAACAAACAAAAAATCAAAACCAAACAAAAAACACAAAATTGATTGAAAAAAAAACCAGTTTTCCATCCCAGCTTTGGCCAAACCCTTCTGTCCCCCAGGGTTCTGCTGGGGCCATGCTGAGGTGCTCTGAGAGGGCTCTGAGCTTCACCAGTCTGGGAAGAAATCAAACCCCACCTCCTCAGTCCCTGATGGCTCAAACCATCAGGAATTTACAGGCTGAACCTGAGAAGCAAAGACACCAATGCACCTTTCCAAGGCAGCTGAATGGAGGTGAATCTTTGAAACCTGCTGTCCAAGCTCTCAGGCACAGGAGTGTCTTCTGAGTCCTTCCACTGAACCTGTGCCCCTCTCCTTAATTACAAGTAGAACAACCAAACCCGACATCCCTCCTTCCCTGAGATCTGTGCCAGAGGATTCTCACCAGGACAAAGCAGCACCTTGATTTGCATCAACCAGCCTTTTCCCACACTTCCCAACCTTCTAAACTCCCTCCAGAGCTATGTTGAGGCCAGCTCCCCTCCCCAGAGCAGCTCAAAGCAGAGCTCAGCAGGCAGCACCCCCTCACCCCCCGTGTCTGCTGTCGATGCTGGAGGTGAGGGGGATCTGCAGCCGTATCCATTTGCAATCAGAGCTCGGGAGCAGCCCCTCTGCACAGCTTTGTTTGGCTTTGCAGTAATGGAATCTGTTGGGGAGCAGGCAGGGCAGCACCTGGGATTAAGGGGGGCTGTATTAGCTGTTCCCTTCCCTGCTGTCTCAGTGGGGTTTGGAGCAGGTGTCTCCCCCTGCATTCCCACAGGCTCCTGCCTGGCCCCAGGCAGTCTGAGGACAGTCCAGAGCAGCTGTCCAGTCTCATGGGAGGGTCTGGACATCTGAGTGTGAGGCCACATGTCACCAGGAAGGACAAACGCCACCATTGCCTCCCCTCTAATCTGGGATAATTCCCTCTTAGAAACATGATCAGGCTTGTCTACCCCCGGCATCAAGATTCTGGGGCAACCCAGGTGGGAAGGCCACTGTTTTTCCTGTCTTTGTTAAATTATGATGGGCTGGTGCATGTTTTCTTTTCTTCTTAGCAGCCAGGCTGTGACACTTGTGTTTGCAAATGTTGTGTCCTGAGCAAAAACATGGGCATGAGAGAATAAAACCTTTAATAGCACTTTTCTCACTCACATGAGGCTCATTTTTAGCCATATCATCTCTGTGATATTGGGAATTTTGCAGCTGATGGGAGACAACAAGAAAAGATAAGCAGATGTGTACTCAAAATTCAACCTCCTTTGGAAGTGTTGGAAGGTGATAGAAACTCAGTGTCTGAGACATGAAATGCTGTTTGTACACACACAGCCCTTTTCCAAGAGTGAGTTATCCAAGGGCTGCACTAGAGCCATGGGNTGAAATGCTGTTTGTACACACACATCCCTTTTCCAAAGGCTGCACTAGAAACATGGCATGGAGTTAATGTTCAAGCATTACAATGCTTTTAATGCATTAGGTGTAAAATACTTTCTGCAGCCCAACCACAAGTCAGGGAGTGAGGCAGGAATCAATAGGAAAGATCCTGGTGTGCTCTGAAGAAGGTCAAATTAAACAACCACATTGGACTCTTCAGCTTTAAATTCTATTAGAAGTTGGCAAAGGGAGAACATGAGTAGCCAACACAGAGAAACAGAGCATTTGCCCTCCTTTTGCCTCTGTAAATGCAAAGAATTTAAAAAAATAATAAAATCAGATAGTGCACCAGTACACAAGTGAACATCATTCCCTTTAGGAGACAAATTACCTGTGGTGGAAAAGCTACATAATTCATTTAAGACCAAAAGCAAGTCCAGTGTCAAGACCTGAGTCCATCAAGCTGCTCTCCTGTGGTGGGTTGGGAAGAGAGTGCAGGTTAAGAAGTTAAGGCAGGGGAAACTCAGGCTCTGTGTTTCACTTGGGAAATCCAAGACAAAAAAAAAAAAAACATGAAGGAAACTTTCAGGACACAGACTGGGCTGTATATTCCAGTTCCATCCCCCTCCAAAGGACAGGGGCACCTTCCACTATCCCAGGCCGTTCCAAACCCCACCCAACCTGTCCTTGAACACTTCCAGGGATGGGGAATGGGGCATGAGAGGAGATAAAGTCTCTATGCCAAATATCTCTGCAACAGAAACCACTACAACCCATGGGTGTTGATCATGTTCCCTCTTCCTTCTCCACGTCACCTTTCCAGCCACCTGATCCATCTACTCTTTCCTTTTGTCATAACCCTCCCCTTACCTTCTCCTCCTATCACAATATATTCCTTTACCTGATCTCTGCACACCACCCTTCTCACATCAAGCAGTCTTTCTTCATTGTTCATTTTTGGGGCAGCAAAGGAATTCTGTTGCCTGGTGCAGTAGCTTGAAATATGGCGTTAAAATAAATAAATAACTCAGGATACCATAAAGTTATCAACATCAACAAAGTGAAGAGCTAAAAACCAGCAGCAATTTCCAGCCTCCTCCAGTGGTGTTCATTATGTATTCACTGCACAGCAAATTTCACAAACTTTCTTTCAAATGGACCTGTTTAAATGTATAAAATGTGTAGCAGATTAGGTGATTCTTTAACCAGGCTCCCAATGGGACTGACTTAAGTGGAAACAGCTCTTTAGAGGAACATCCTGAAATTTGTTTTGACTTATCTCCTGAGCTGTCTAGAGATTTAAATCGTCACTCAGATGTGGTCTCCTAACTGTGCCTGCAGCTTAAAATAGCACAGGAAATGGGTTTCTAAAAGGCTGTTAAATAACACAAATGCTGGGGAAAAGAAAAAAAAAAAAGGGGGAAAAAGTTAATTTTTCTATTCCTCTCCAAATAGGGGAAAATGTTATTGACCTGTTCAAGCTCAAAAGAATTTTTCTCCCAAGTTTAAAGAACTTGTTGTTTGAGCAGATTGCATTACCCAAATTGTCTCCTGTGGGAGACTTGATCACTTACTGCCTTTTCTAAGAGATGTTCCTTTTCCAGTACATGCTCATGTCACCCTCTTTGAAACTGCAATAGAATAATTAATGCCATTCCAAAAAAGTTCTATTTCCCAGAACACTGGGCTTCTGGACAGCAACAAATCTTAGGAAGAAAATGCAGGGCGTCTTTCTGGTTTGTTTTAAAGTGCTTTCCTTAAAAAATTGAATGCTCCCAACTAAAAATAAGGCTCATTTTTCATCCTAAGTAGTCCAAAGAGTTCTTTTTTGAAATGCAACTACTCTGGTTCATAAAAGGAAACGTTCATGTGCTTTGGGCTAATTCTGGCCATGTCTTAAAATGCATTTTGGTGACAATGAATTCCCTCACCAAAAAACTGTGATGCAGAAGATGGAAGATGAACAAGTTCCAACTCTGCCTGGCCTCTGGAGAAGTAAGAGAGCATGAAGCAGCTGGAATTTCCTTCTCAAAACTCCATGGGAGCCCAAAGTGTTCATAAGGAAGGTGGAGATGGTGGATTTTCTTGCTGAATTTGGACACTGCAAGTAACAAGAATAATGAGCAAAGTCCAGTGAGTAAAGAGGCACCTGAAGAAGGGTCATTCAGGTCCAGGCTGGGTCATTTTCCCATTGGTGACCTTAGGATGGCCACACCTTTTCCTTATTTTAGCCCTACACTTTTTCCTGCCTTTAGTCTGCTGTATCTCCTTGCACAGGCTGTCTGAAGAAATCCCAGGGGTCTCCTGCCCTTGAGGTGAAGGAGACATGAAAAGGTACCTGGCTGGGGCCATCAACATGACAACACTTCATCCACTTCAGCAAAACATTTACTGGTATCACAGCAGTGGAAGCAGAGTGATGTTGTGCATCTTGACTCCATGAAACACCTGGATGAGGAATGGTTTGTTGCAGAGCAGCTGCAAAGGGTCAAAGCTCCACATGAATCTTGGCACTGCCAGAGGCACAACTTCTCCTGGAGACACTCTGACAGGCTGGAAGAAAGGCACCAAGGCTGGAACTTGCATTTCCAACCTCTCCAGCCTCAGATTCCTCCTAGTTCCCTTTCATGACACTTATATTGATTCTTAATGGTCTGGAGCGCCAAATCCCAGCCATGCCCAAAGCACCTCCTCCTTCAGAGTTCAGTTGGGCAGTGTGGACTCTGTCTCAATATTCTTGGAGGAAACTTTGCTCCTCCCACAGCCTTTATGTGGAGAAATAACTTAGAGAAGATCTGGACTGCCTGCCCTCACTGAACAGGTCCCAGATGTACAACCATTGAGCATCCAGTGCCCTGCCAAGGTGACACTGGACAGTCACTCATCTCATGAGGATCCTCAAATGCTTGTTCTGGATCAGAGTCCCACACTCACATCACATCATCCCCCATCACCCACAGACCCCTTACAACAGCCCCCTCCTTCAGGCAGAGCCGTCATCTGACAAGGGACCCAAAAGCTGGTGGTGTCAGACCAAATGCTGTGGCAAAGATAAATAACATGAAGAAGGATCTTTGAAGCACCTCAGAAATTCAGAGCCTGTTACTTGTTTTCAAACATGAGATGAACCACATCAGCTGACACATCTTTTGTCATCATTGACAGGACAAGAGGAAACAGCCTCAAGCTGTGCCAGGGGAGGTTCAGGACAGACATTGGGAAGAATTTCTTCCTGGAAAGGGTGGTCAGGCCTTGGAAGGAGCTGGCAAAGGAGGAGTCCAAGGAAGGATTGGATGTGTCTCTGGGCTGGGGGACAAGGTGGGGATCAGTCACAAGTTGGATTCGATGACCTTGGAGATCTTTTCCAACCTAAATATTCCATGAACAAAAGTTGTATCTATTCTGAGCAGTGATTTGGTGCCATGGCCAGACCTGCAGCACCTGCACACCTGGGACTGACACTGGACCATCCCTGTGTGCACCAGGGAAGGTTTGATTCTCCATGAGGTTTAGTCTGATCCCTCAGAATAAACATCCTGACCGTGCTTGTGGTTCAGAGCTGCTGGAAAAATCAGGCTTTGATTTGCACCATTAAACTTCCATGATGGGATGGGGAGCATCTGGAGCACACCTGGAGGCAAACTGGGAATTTGCTTCAAAATTGCAATCATCCTGTGAACCCAAATACTCATCTATTCACAGGAAAAAGAGAAAAAAAAAAAAGGAATCTAATCCAAAGCAGTTGCCAAGGCACCATTTAGAGTCACTGGAGAAAGACAACTTTCAGTGAGTGACTTGAAGAAAGCTCCTCTTTTAAAAAGGTACTTCAATGCCTCAGTGAAGCTGCCTGGAAGTTTTTTGAAGATTTGATTAGAAAATGCCAATTAATCTGTTTCATCAAAAAACAACTTTTCCTGGGAAAGCATGTGTTTTGATGTGGAGGGGTTTTCTCTCTCTCTCTCTCTCTCTCTTTTTTTTTTTAATAATTTGAAAAAAAAGGACAGAAGTTATAAGCAAAGAAAGAATTCAGTTTTCTGGTTTAAAATTACTTTGAAATTTAAGCTAATTGGAGTAAACGAAATCTTTTAAAAATAAGAAACATTCAACCCCAAAATGAAACATGACCTTTCTGGGGATTTGTATCTTCAGAAGGAGAAGTTCACTTTTGGAGCCTTCATCTATTTTGTGGGTAAAAGGAAAACAAAAAAGGAGCTGTTTTTCTTTTTTTAAAAAAAAAAGTATTCTTAGTAAAAAAGTAACGATCCATGGAGTCTATTTGGTGGCTTCTTGGCATTTCCAAGTCCCTTTAGGGGGAATGATGAGCCAGCTGGAGCTCAGCCCTGCATGTGGTCAGCACCCAATGGATTCTTGGATGCCCTGGGGATGCCCATCCTCACCTTTTATCACAAAATCAGTGCAGGTACCGACTCCCAAAGTTCCCAGCAACATCCCAGGGTATCTCTGGTGGAGTTCAGACGTTCCAAAAGAAACAAACAGTTAAATAAACACAGAATGGCCCCACCCCACATCGTTGCCTCCCCTTCCCTCAGCCCCCCACAACCCTCCAAAGGCTGCTCCACCGAGATAAGCCCCTGGCATTTTCCCTCCCAGCCTCCAATCAGCCATTATCATAAAAAAAAAGTGCAGAGCATCTATCAGCCGTGCAGCTCAGTGATTTATGTTCAAAGTTAGGATTATCTATTCTGCTCAAATCCCTTCAAACAGGAAACCGGATAAAAGAGACCCGCGCTCCGCAGATAAAATTGGAATATAGGTTCGTGCAACAGAATGACAGGCAGGTTTTTATCTCCCAACGGCTCCAACCACCTCATTTTGTCAGGAATTGTTCATTATCCGCAGATGGGGACTCGTGGTGTGACCTTAATGACATTCTTGCATCTTTCCCCCCTGCACAGGGCAGGGTTTGTGGAGCTCTTTGCCAGGGAAGGGGTAATAACCCAGCAATAATGCAGAGCTAAAGCCTGAAACCAAACCTCTCAGGGCACAGTGCCAGACAGAGGAGTTCCCCCAGACCATCTCTGCAGTGATATCCACTTCTGCCCCTTGGAATGACCAGCTGATCTCATCTGTACTCTGTCTCCAGTCTAACGTCCAGGCTTTTGCTCCATTCATTAAGAGGAGTGAGAAAAAAACAAATCTGTTGAGGCAACACGTAAATAAACACCAACCCGAGCTGAAACAAACCCCAACTTGAGCCGAAACAAACCCCAACCTGAGCTGGAATAAATACCCACCCAAACTGGTCAATTTATCCAAAAATAAAACAAGTTTCCACCATCGACTCTTTTTGGCCACATCTCTTCCAGCAGAGCAGGGCTCAGGACTCAGTAATTTATTACCTCCCTCTGACGAATAACTTCTCTCTCCTGTAACCATCACGCTTCATCTCTCTTTATTCTGCTTAATTAGACACTATTATTGCTGGCACAGTAATGAGACTTGTGCAAGCAGGAGCACAACGGGCGAAGGTGGAATGCTTTCTTAATACAGTAGGAACCCTTGTGACAAGACAGCCATTCATTCCCACTGCAAAGCCCAGCACAAAGGCACTTTGTTGGGCTTTTAATTGATTGCCACGTTTTCTGCCTCACTTAGACTACCTAGTCTTACTCACAGGCAGCACTGGGTGGTTTAAGAAGTAGCAGAATGTGAAGGAAGGGCAGATGTCCACTCTGAGTGGAAAGGAGGGAAGCAAAGGAGGCAATTTCCCTCTTATCCTGGATAAGTGAAAGCAGTCCATACCTGTGCATATTATTTTAGTAATATTTTAAATATTAGTTACTGACGTTATTCTTTAGCATCCGATATTCAAGGCAAGATTTTGCTGAGTGATGCTGTGGCACAGGCAGCTTTGAGGGAATTAAGCTGAAAGGACAAGCCCAGGGCAATGAGGTGTTATGAGTTACATTGCACTGCTTTACACTGGGCAAGAAGAAAACCTGGATCCAAGGCAGAGCTGTCTGCAGCTGGGACTGTTTCTCATTTACTCCAGGATGAGGAGCCCATCAGGATGAAAGAAAGAAAGAGTCATGAAGACCTTTCCTTACCTTTCCTCATTTACTCAGAGGCTTCATCTAAAGATTCACAAAGGGCAGGAGATTAATTGTACCAGTTTCCATCTCTGTAGTGTATAAGCACAGACTTAGGACCTTTCAGCTCTTTCTCTCTGGTGTCTGACAGAGCTTTGGAAGATTTATAGTCTTCCAGCCCTGGGAATCTTGAGGTTTTGTTCTCCCCAACTCTCTCTCACTCATCTCCCCTTTAACTTGAGTCTGATTCCTGCTTAAGTCCATTTTATGGGACATTTATGGGACATTTTCTACCCCAAACTTCTCACAAGCTGTGTCCAGGCACTGCTCACTCTGCTCCTGGCCTCTCCATCAGGGCAGTCCTGGTGTGTCCCCTTGGTCCCAGAGCAAGTTCTCCCTCCTTGGACATGCAGACAGGAGTCAGCAGAGCTCCCAGAGCTGGGAATCACCCTCATCTCCACACAGACTGTGTCAGAGAAGAGCTGAATACACAACCCAAGCCCAGGAACTCCCCAGGCTCAGCTGGACACACTTGGACTCTCAGAAATTGAGGGGGAATTGAGATGGGCCAGAGCACCTGGTGGGTGAGGGCATGGCCAGGGTGGCAAATGGGTCTGAGCCAGAGCAGTGCCCCAATTCACATTCCTCCCCCTAATCCATGGTCCTGGCAGTGCCAAGTAAACCAGGGGAGGGAACACCAGAGTTCTAAACTGGGATTCCTGGAGTAAACCTGAATTTCCACTTTGCACTATTTCTACATCTCTAATCCATCTCCACTTCACTCTCTCAGCAGCCCTGAGCAGCTCCCCACTCTCAGTTATTCCAACCATCACATATAATTTAATTTCTTTGGTGCTCATTAACACCTATTCAGGCCTCCCCTGGAGCTGCACATCCACAGTGGAATCAATGACATTACTCTGCTGGGAAGAACTGGAGCAGCCATGGTGTTTCCAGAAGTATTCAAGTCAGGTTGGATGCAAACTTCCTCTTAACACACCTAATCAATGCCTTGATTACAGAATTATTTTTTTTTAATTTTTAATTGGGACATCACAGAGAGCAGGTCCCAAGACATGATCAAATCAACCCGAACCACTCCAAAAAGTTAGATTTGATCTAAAAAGTTCCAGCTATGCAGATTCTTCTGTCTGTCCCTGTCCCAGCAATCTATCCTGCTGACAGAAAACCAAAGGATAAACATAATTTTTCCATGGTGGTTTAAACTCCTTGGGATAAATCTTTCCACGTCCTTCATGTGTGTTGCTTGTCTGCAAAACCAGCCCAGGGATCAGCAGGACCAGCTGGGGATGGGGGCGGAATTCTTCCAGAATCTCAACCCCTCACTGCACTGTCAATCCCAGTATCTCAAATATTTCCAAATCTGTCTTTGCCTTTGCACCAGGGTTTTCCATGTCCACCTGCTTGAGATGTGGAGCCACAGCCAGGCAGAGACAGGGTGGGCAGGCAGAAGCAGGTCCCAAGGTTTGCTGACATCTCTACAGATTGCTGATGGATACACAGCTTTTTTGTCCTGTTGTGGCACCACAAAATGGCTTTTAAAGGGGATTTTGAAGCTGTCTTGCACTGTAGGAGAGAGGCAAATCAACCTAAAGTTGAAGCTCAGAGCAACCAAAAGGCATTTTTTGGGAAATATCAACATGGTAACATAGACAGCCTTGCAGAGAGCTGCCTCTTTTGGTCCATCTTAGGATTTTAGCTGCTGATTCTTGGTCCCCACAGCTTGCCTTGTTTCAGGGAGGCAGAAGGCCAAGGCCTCTGAGCTCTTTTCTTTTGCATGAAATGGGGCTTTTGAGCTACGTCAGAAGGCTGAAAGAATTGTTCTTGCAAGGCTCTCTGGTGTCCTGGGATGTGGAGAGTTCCAGTGGGGCAAAGCATTGCCTCTTGGAGGAACTCACACTTCAAAGGCCTCCTCTGCAATGGACTGAAGTGCTGATTCAAAAATATTTCCAAAACATGTTTTGCATCTAGAGAAGCCCAGTATTACACAGAAAGGAGCAGGAGAGCATTCCCATGCAAAGTGACATTTGCAAATGTGCTGGAAAAGTCAGGGAGTCATGGAATTGTGGAATCAGAGAATAGTCTGAGTTGGAGAGACCCATAAAGATCATCAAGTCCAACCCCTGGCCCTGCACAGGACACTCCGACACCCCAACAATCCCCCCTGTCCCTGAGAGGATCATCCCAGCCCTCCTGGAGCTCTGGCAGCCTTGGGGCTGTGCCCACTGCCCTGGGGAGCCTGGGCAGTGCCCACCCACCCTCTGGGCAAAGCAGAACCTTGGCCTGAGCTCCAACCTGCCCCTGCCCTGACACAGCTCCAGCCCATTCCCTTAGGTCTTGTCACTGGTCATCAGAGAGAAGAGATCAGTGCCTACCACTCTTCCACTTCTTTGGAGGCACAAGATTGGAAAAATCCCACTTATCCCAACTCCTCAAAAGCCATTTTCAGTGATGGACGTAAGGGAAACAAAGCCCAATTCCTTTCTGGAACATCAAACAGAATTTTACTGTTGCACTCCTCCCCCCATTCCATCCTCATCAATCCAATACCTTTTCCTAAAGTGCTATTTCTGTTTATTTGACTGTTTTCCCCTCAGTAAAAATGTATTTATAAATCCCTGAACCTTTGTATTCGCCCTCAGAGAGGCACAGCATATCCCTGGCAACTGGGAGCTCAGAAGCTTTTACAAGTTCTTTGCTCAGAGTTCCTGAATCATTTTGGCCACTTTAAAGCTCATCCACGGCTTCCCTTTTATTGCACAGTCCCCAGTATGTTTAGAAGCAGTTAATCATATATCTGAAATGAGAGAGCAGCGTTTTACATTTATTGCCACCACTCTCAGGTGCTGTATCGTTTTTATCCCTTTGGCTATTACCTGATGCATTTGATCTTTCTGTTTAATGCCCCTTTTCCCCATTAACTTCTTAACTTCCGTAGGCTCCTGTGCTTTCCAGAGCAGGGAATAGCTTTGATAAAAGCAGACATCAGTCAGATTCCCTTCCTTCAAGCTTTCACTTGAAAGGGACACAGCAAAGGTGTTTGCTGGAATGTTGAAAGTACGTTCCCCACCCCATCAATCTGTGTTTGCAATAAGCCTTTGAAAGCTTCCAACTGGGATCACTTCCCTGAGCAAAAAACTTCTCCATCAACTTGCGGAGCCCTCAGTGAAGAGGAGGCAGCCAGGCCGTGGTTAGAGCAGGAAACAGCCAGGGGAGAGCTCTGCTTTCTATTTGCAGCCCTGCCACACAGAGTGCTGAGCCAGCCCTCTCAGATCTGCAGGACTCAATTTCCCCGTCCATTCCGATCCCTATCAGATATCCCTGCAGAACCGTCAGGAAGTTGGATTAATTAATAGTTGTAGGGTATTCTGAGAGCCTTGAAAGGCAAAAAAAAAAAAAAAGTAATATCTGTCTTCTTGTGGCTAATGCAATATGACTACACAGTTTCTTGCAAATGTGTTGGTATTTATTTAATTAGGAGGAATAAGATGGGGGGAAACCACTGGGGGATATTTGCTGTTATTAAGAAATCCCATATGCTGGAGCAGAAGCCACCAGGGGAGAGCCCACACACCAACACTTGGAGTTAAGTTACCCCTGAGCTGGGTGCCCACATGGTGCCCACTCACCCTGTCCTTGGCAGCCCCCAATCTCACAGGGCACCCCCATGACATCCACACCATCCCTGCACTCCACTGGGGCTGCTGGGCTGGGTGCAGAGCATAGAAACAGCATCCCAGGAGCACCAGGAATGAGACCAAAAGGCACCTTGTCCCCCTCACCACAACACCTCTTTGTCCACTGGAGTCCCCCTGGCCCCTGCACTGGCACTCAGGCCATGCACTGAGGGGAATCTCCGTTTTACACTTGCTAACAGAGATGAGCCTTCTGGATCTGGCAATTCCCCACATTTCAAGGGCTTCCTTCAGTCCCCCTTGCCAGGTTGGATACACCCACCCTGCATTCCAGCTCTTGTTCTGTTCCTTACTCACCCCTCCAGGGCAGGATGTTTTGGCCAAATCTGCCTTCTTTCTGCAGCAACAAACCAACACAAAGTACATGAAAGGTCTCAGCCCTTTTCCAAGGAGTGGATCAGTGAGGACTGATATTCTCCAGCCCAATACATCCAATACATCACTCTCCTCCCTGCATCACTCACCCCACTGAGATACTCAGTGATCACAGAGTCATAGAATGCTTTGGGTTGGAAGGGACCTGAAAGATCCTTTTTTTTCATCCTGTGCCATTGACAGGGACAACTTAAAATATCCCAGGTTGCTCCAGTCCTGTCCAACCTGGTATTGAACACTTCCATGAATGAGGCAGCCACAGCTTCTCTGGGCAACCTTTGCCAGGACCTCCCCACCCTCACAGGGAAGAATTTCTTCTCAATATCTAATCTCACCCTGCTCTCTGTCAGTTTGAAGCCATTCCATATTGTCACTCCATGCCCTGGTAAGAAGTCCCTCTCCAGCTCTCTTGTGATCTCCCATGGACCAGGTTTCTCCTTCCTGAGTGAAGTGATGTTTTACCAGCTCAGTTCAGAGCAGGAGCCACCACCTCCCTGCCAGAGACCTCTGAGAGATGAGACACCAAGGCCACTGAATCCTCTTGATCTGGACAAGCACCAGCTGTCCCAGTGGATGCTATTCCAGCTGACCCAGATGCAGATTCCACCCCCTCACTTCCATCTCCCTTCTCAGGGAGCCCACTAGTAGCATATTTATTTTTTTCCCTACAAAATGCTATAAATTTTGCTTTAGAAAGGGGAAACCAAGGCATAAGACACCTTTAGGTAATCAAGAAGCCTCCTGTATAACAGGGAGAAATTGAATCTCCCAAATCCCAATGGAATCACATTCCATTTATTCCTCATATATCCTTTGATGCTTTCTTATGAGTTTGCTTTTGTCCCCCTTTCCCTCTTTTTAACTTGCCTTTTTAAGACATTCCTCTAATATTTTCCTAGTTGCTTGAAATTTATGGAGGCCTCTCAACATTGTAAAAGCTTTGAGGAGTGGGCTGGGAACTGTTCCATGCGTGTTCCCAGACAATACAAGGAAATGCAAGATATTTATCCAGTCTGGCCATAATATTCCACCTTGAAAATACCGTTTCCCAGTAAAACTGTGGCCTGGGCTCCTCCTGCTGCCAGATGATATGGAGAGGAGGTTGTGTTAAGCTGTTGATGTTTATTAAAGGGAGGAAAGTTTCAGGTTGGTGCTGGTTAAGATTCATCTGGAAGCAACAAAAGAGCATGAAGGAGATAAATCTGTCCATCACACAAGTCACCAACAGAATTTATTAAGACTTTAACACCCCTGCATTACACTCAAACTCAGTATCTGTTCCTCAGAGCAAAGGGGGTTGTTATTTTCTTTGTGACCTCCTGTAAAACAGACCAAGCTACAAATTCTTGTGTCATATAAGTTTCCCCCTTCTCCTGGTGATTCTGCATCAGGTCTGAGCCCTCCAAACCTCCTGTGGCACCGGGAGCCAGAGGAAGGAGCTGCTTGTCTTGACAGCTAATTATGTTCCAGCACGCTGATCTTTCAAGGGATAATATCACTTGGAAACAGGCTGGGTTTTTCCTTAGCCAGCTTCCCCAGGGGGCACATGCACTCCTCTTTATCAAAACCCCAGAGAAATCACTGCATTAACAACAAGTGGCACCAGTACATGACCTTCTGCTCTTTCCTCTTCCCATAGTGCAGCTGATGCCAAAATCCCATTTTGAGGATGGCATGAGCAGCCCTGAACTCGTGGATGCTCAAGTGACCCCCAGACTGCAAAGGAGTATTTGGCACATGTAGCACCTCATATTTTGTGGGGTAGTTCTCACTATTGGTAGGAAACATCCATGGACAGGCCAATACCCATGTTCCAGGAGAGACTTTGTGCTGTGTCAAGAACAAGCAGGGTTGAAGAAGGGCTTGTGCTCCAAAGTTGCAGCGTGTGAATGAGGTGGAAATCAAGTGAGGGGTGGGAAACACAACTGCTGCTCAAGGGGAGGGCGAGTGGAAAAGCAGGTGCTCTGACCAAAGCTTGGAAAAATATCTTCCCCTGGAGCAGCATTACACAATATTCTGAGCTAGAAGGGACCCACAAGGATCTTCAAGACCAGTTCTTCAGGGAGTGGACCGTGCAGGGACTGAGCTCCCAACCTTGGCATTATCAGCAGCAGGCTCTAACCAACTGAGCTGATCTCAGGGTTATGGAGAGAAAAACCTGCTCACAGCCAGAAGTGTCATTAATTTGAAACGAGATAATCAGCTTAAGGATTTTCCATTACAAAAATGTCATAACCTTTTGTGAAAGAGAGAGGAGGGATTTATTGACCCATTTTAAACGACAGCAGGTCTCTGGGAAGCTCTGTAACCAACCACTGAATTCTCCCAGTGCCATGGCAGGAACAAATCTCCAAGGGGCCCAAGCAGAACACTCAGAGAACCACGTGGAAAAGATGATACTGTGAAGGCAAACAGGATGTGGATCCCAAATCCAGATGTGATGATTCATGGAGCCTCCATAAGTACAGAGAGCTTTCTGAAGATGCTGAGTTCAGGATGTGGGGGAAAGGGGGCTTGAGATTGGCATCACTCCAGCTCCTCGTAATTGCTATTTATAAAATTCTGCACCTGCAGGACGAGGTGATTGATTAATGTGCTTCATAAATCTCAGGCTGTTGAAGAGCTACAACGTGGTTACAATTTTCTTCATAAAGTTCTAGCCATGAAAAATAAGACGGGTTTCCAAGGGAACTCAGGATTTTCCACAAACACAGTTGATTTGGTTGAATTCTTTTTTCTAATGAAAACTTTCAAAATGAAACAAAATGATAAATGTTCATTTTGAAAGGCGTCATTTTGGGTTTGTTCTCCAAATCTGGAAGGACTCTGGTTTTTCATTCCTTTCTTTCTCCCCTCTTTTTCTTCCTCTTTAAAGTTTCCTGTCTTTCAAAGTTTGGAAAAAAAACCCCATAGAACTGTTTTCCCTCTATTTTTCCCTTCTTAACTTCTCTCATTTTTGCAGGTTTTGCATTTTTGCAATTAATAAAAATAAATAGAAACCAAAACCAAACACAAAGGAATCTAAACTCAGTGATAGGGCAGGAACATTAAATAAAAGACACTAAATCCAGTAAGAGTTTGGGCAATAAGTGTTATTAAAACAAATGCATAGACAGCCCAAAATATTCTTCACAGCATCCCCATGCTCCAGAGACCTTTGTCCAGCAGGACTTTTGGCTGTGCATAAATATGTCTAAACCATTTTTCTTAACAAGAAAAGCACAAAAAATTAAAAATCAAAATTCTCTCTTTTTTTTTTTACTCTCTGTGAAAGTGTCTCCCTGAGGACAAATATTTTAGTTGCTCATATTTAAGGGTCCCAGAGAAGCTGTAGTTTAATAAAAAAAATGTATCTTATAACTCAATATTAGCTTAACCCTTGCAGAAGACTTTCAACTGCTGCACCTGAGGTAACACATCCCACATCTGGATGGCAGAGGATCACACAGGCTGCATCCACCCCCTTCCCACCCTCCAGAATGAACCATCTTCCCTGTGCCTCTCCCCTCTCCACCACTTTGCCCATTTTTTTACATTTCTCTCACCACAGAGACACTTCCATCATCGTGGCACTGCAGGGATATATCAGAAAATACCAGTTGCCATATGCCCCCTAATATTTCCAGGCAGATGAGTGGATGCAGCTTGGCAGGGAACTTCCATTTTGATCAAATTGGCCCCATCTGTCTGTCCCTGATGGGAAAAATGGAGCCAACACTGAAATATTCTGTGTGCACTCTCAGATTTTCCCTCTCTTTCCATTTTTATGGGTGCAATTGTGCAATCAATGCAATTTTTATGTAGCTCTACAAAGGCTTCATGCCCACATCAGAGCTTGAATACTTCATTCCTGGTGCTCACATTCTCCCACAGCTCAGAATGAAAGGAAGATGATAATTCCAAGCAGCAGGAGCTAAAAGGGGGTTGTTGGAGGCCAGTTCACCCCAGAGAAGCTGCACCAAGGAAGTAAAACCCTGTTTGATAGCTGGACCCGAAGGAAGGGTGTCTGCTGCTCCCAGATCCCAGCACAGACAGCAGCTCATCCCAAATCCTGCCACACAGCAAATGGGGTTTTTGAGGAACAAACCCTCTGCCTGGGCAGAGGACCACCCCTTCCATGGTAACACCAGTGCCTGGGCATTCCAGAAGCACATGGTCCTAGAGACTGGCAGGGTATGGTGAAAACTCTGCAGAAAAATATTATTTCCCCCTCTGCTTTGAGGGGAACATCGATTTTATTCCCTTCTCTGAAGCACCTCTTGCTTTTTCCTTCTGCACATAAATTGAAGGAGAACTCTCAGCTGAAATGGAAACATTATTCAGGAGTAATTCCTTTTTTATTATTATTATTATTATTTGTGGCCAACTCCACAGGCTTTGCAGGGACTGCTCATTTCAAGCAGGCAAAGCTCCTTTTTTTTTTCCAGCAACTGAGGCTGCAACCTTTCCCTGACCTCTTGCTCTGAGGGTTAACATGAGGTTAACGCTGGAAAAGCAAATCAAAGCCAAAATGACACCAGTTACCTGTTCCGGTTTGTGTTGCTTTATGACTCCGGGCACCACATGCCTGACCAGCTGCCATCTCCCCCGGGGGGCTGGGGAGTAATAATGTCTCTTTATTTCCTGCCTGGGAGCACATTTCAGCTCGTGCCTTTAAAAAACAAGCAAATAAATTTCTCTCTTTCAAGCTCTCATTGTGAACAGAGAAAATGAGAAGTGGAGATGATGATAAACCTAATCACTGGACTCTTTTTAATATGTGGAATTTCCTCTGAAGTGACTGGGTTGAATATCTGCCAAACAACAAAGCTCCCAACGTTTCCAATACCCAGCCAGCGTATCATGAAAGCAAATATGATGAATCGTTCTGGATTTGGTTGTTGCATGAAATGAAAGCACCAGTTGGTCATTAAACAGAAGGGTTGTGTTCTCATCTCATTTACTCTCATGGAAATGTGGTGCAACTCTATGGAAATGCTGAGCTTTTGCTTGGAGGAGTGACATGAAGTTAAAGCTGGAAGCAAACCAGGGAAAGAGGAAAATCTGGTGAGGTCACTCTGATCTTCACAGGGGATATTTCCCTGTGGATGCTGTTTCTGAAGGGGTTTTCTTGCCCAAGGTTGCAGAGGGAGCCTGTGGAAAGGAGGGATTTACCCAGAACCTCCTCAATGCCAACACAGTGCCTCTGGCAGCCAGACATCAGCTCGAGTTCCACGTCTAAATCCAGCCTGGAGTGCCCTGCTTTGTGCACATTTGATGATCTGACACATAATCCCCAAAGAGGAATAATAAGAACCATAGGAAGCCGCTCTCCCTGCACAGCTCCCTGCAACCAGCCCTTGATCCATCTGCTTTCATCTCAACCAGAGGAATTTTTCATCTCCCACTTTATGATCCCTTTCCATGACAATAGGTTGGGGCTGGGCAGCGGGGCTGCGTGTTCTCCTCATAATGAGAACAATCAGAGTCGAGCAGTTATTAATCACCCAGTCATATGATCCATTAAAACAAATTCTTATTAACCACAAGACATATGTTTTTCTCCTGAACTCCGGAGATAATGCCTGGAAGCAGATGGAAGAGCTGCTCTCACAAATTAAATTTGATGGGGCTTTTAAAAATAAATTAAGTCTGACAGGCCTCTCCCCCTTTAATTAAGCTGCAATGTAACTTTGAGAATGTGCTTGTTGTTTGCTACAGGTGTTGCTAAGGGTCTGTGTTCTACCTTTTCTTTTGCTGGTGGTTGTTCCATAGACCATGAGTTCAATCCTCAAAGACTGGGGAGCAACATGACCTGGGCAGCAGGGGAATCTCTGGTGAGACACTGCAGCTGATCTGGAATTTTTGACTTCCAGCCAAATATCTCAGTGTTTTATTGCAACTAATGCCTGCAGACTCAATTCTAATATTTTTTTCTAGCTCCAAGTCTCACCATATTTCTCCATGGAGTAATTTGGGGTGATAAAAGTCTTGTCCCCGCTCAGGAACATCTCCCTGTGCAAATCTCTCAGGCTCCAGCAACACAACTCTAAGGAATAACAACCTGCCAGCGGGATTAAGTTGCTCTCTGACAATGTCAACAGAAGCACTGGATTCATAGAATCATTAAGATTAGAAAAGACCTTTGAGATCATCAAGTCCAGCCTTCAAGCCAGCACCACCACCATTCCATTGATTTTGGAAACACCTTGTGGATAACACACCTACAACAGCACCCTGGGGCTGAGGGGACCAGCCCTGCCTCACCCAGTGTCCCCAGGGACCAGCAGGACACCAGAAGTGACACAAGGCTTTGAGGGAAAAGGCTAAAAAAAAGCCCTGTGGGCAAATCCAGCTCTCCACAGAAGGTTGTGTCCATGGGAGCTGACTCCCCAAAGCCCTGAAACTCTGTGAGTTCTTTTTTAAACAGCAACAGAAAGAGGTTGTGTTTCACCCACGTCACTCCAGCTCCTAAGGTAGGACAGGCAGGAAAACAGTCAGTGATACCCCTCACCAAACAGAGGTGCCTAAACATTAGGGATGGGATTTATGTGCCTAAACCAGGCACATTCTAAACTTCCCAGAGGATCCCTCTCCTAGGGGCCAGAGGGAAGGTGAGCATCTCTTCTGTGCATCTCCCAGTTCATTCCAGACACCTTGCATATGGGATTGTGTCTAAAATGGCACTTGGACACCTGTCTTTAAACCCCTGGGGCAATCCTTGGGTGTCTCATCAATTGTTTCGTCTCTTCCAGGGGAACAGAGAGGCACCTTCAGGGTCTGATTGATCCCTGCAACACAAACCACCCCCAGAGCACTGACCACAGAAGCCTAAACAACTTGCCTTAATGCCAAATGCCTAATTTTTGGTAGCTAAAAGCTTAGATGAAATGAATTGTTTTGCTTGTGTATTGTTCCCTAGGTGAAAACAGCAAGGACCCAAAGTAGTCTAAAATGTTTCTATAAAAATTCAAATCAATATTCTTAGATTGATTTTTTTTTTATATAGCATTTTCCTCATTTCTGCCAAGCACGGCTCAGGAGGAAAGTACATTTTCACATAGAAAGGCAAGGTAAAATATTTTTAAGAGGGTGAATTTAGGAGGTAGATTCACTCACATACTACAGGGAAATTTAAAGTCAAGACAAGGAGAAGAAAATGCCTCAGGAACAGCGAGTGATATATGAAAGAATTTCTATGCTACTTTCATATCCTCTTTTCATCCCCAGCCCTCACTAATCACCACTATTTCCATTACCTAAGAAACCTTTTCTGCCTTTAGAGAGTAGAACACGAATTGCTCAAATATTTGGGAGGGCTATTTATAGTCCATACTAAAATTAGTCAGGGCAGGTCTAAATCCAAGCAATCCACCCCTCCTTCAGGCCTGGCAGAGCACACACATATGCAGAGTTAACCTCGAGTAATGACATGTTTAATCAGGGGAGTTATTTGAACAGGTTTGTTCAATATGCCTGCAAGTATTTAAGGTGTGTACACAGGCATTTCTCGAGGGTGCTAAAACAGAGCTGGAACAGACAGTTATTGCAATGTTTTCCCTCACTCCCAGAACCTCTGGAGATACTCCCTCTGTCAGCCCAGGCAGTAGCTACACATTAAAATTTGATTGAGAACTCTTCCCCTCTGTTTCTCCATTTATAAAAATCATCTTTATTATGAGTATTACGGAGTGTTTCTTCAGTATAATGGCAACACTGTGAAGACAGGGACCAACTCTCACTGTGACTTATTTTGCATTAACAATCCATATCACAGGTCTCCTGATGGCCAAACACTCCTGAGAGTGGGATGAGGTCCACAGATGAACGAGGGTGATGGAGGTCTCCAGCAGTCAGCACCAATTCCCCCACCAAGGATCTGTGGGCACAAAGACACAGAACATTTTTTAGAAGTTCCTCAGCTCTGTAAAGAGCCTCTTAATCTCAATTTTAAGCCTTCAAGGTATATTTTGAGACCACCTGGGAGCAGGTGATCTCACCTCCACAAAATATCTCACCAAACCACTGCCCAGGAGAACAGCATCTGTTCTGGAGGCAAAGAAGCACAATGGAAAACCACAGGAGCCTGGCAGGAATCTGCCCAGCTATGAGGGAAATGCTCCATAAATCCCTGTCCTCCTAGAGGGATGGCCCAGCAGCAAGGAACCATCACATCACTATAGACAGAGCCCAAGTGGCCCCAAATGGATGTTGTCACTCTGAGCAGGGACTTCGTTTATCACAGAAGAATCATTTTAGTATCAAAACAGGAAGGCACTAATCACTCTGCAGTGATACTCCAGTGTCTGGGGGGACACCAGGGCACAAAAAAGGTCCCAAAGGACAGGTCCTTGCCAGCCTTTTGAGTCATGTGCCAAGGGTGAGTTTGGATGGAAGGAGGCCCATGTTCCCATGCAGACTCCAAATTAGAACCAGCCCTAAGCCAAGAGCTGCTCAAAGCAGAAGGTGCTGCCCCTCAGCCCAGCCCTGGGTTTGATCCACTGCACAGCACTGGCACATAAAACTCCCTTCAGGAGGAGGGGAGGTGTTCAGCACTGCCAGGAAGGAGGCACACGGGGAATTTATATCTTGAAAAAACACAGAGTTTGAGAAAATGACAGATAGGTTATGGCTAAACTGTACAGGGGGTCTCAGTGCTCCATGAGCTGCAGCAATCCAGACATCTCTGCCTCCCACAATCCTTGGTGGGAGTCAATATGAGGTTTGTGCTACCTTGATGAGATGGGATGACCTTGTCACACACCCAGCTCCAAACAAGCAACGTAATGGCACCTCCGAGATGCAGCCCAGACCCTCTGTAAACTTATCACACGTTTGATTTACCAGCCACAGGCAGAGGTCTGCAATGAAACACAAAGCCAAGGTAAACCTGCCCAGGCACAGGTCCTGCTGCCAAGCTAAAACTAAGCCAGGCTCTGCAAAGGTTTGATTAACACCAGACAATGATGCAAATCAAGCTTTCACACTCAAACTAAGCAGACCTTGGAGACTTGGCTTGAATTTCCACACCCAAAATGTCTCTATCAGGAGGGCTTTGAATGCTGCCATGAGCTCCTGGGGTCCTGGCTGTGCTAGCAGGGATATCTGCTCCTGCCTCTGTTGGCTCTTGCTTTCCTCAATCCCTCTCCCTGGAGAGCCTTCCAGGAGCATGTTCTCATGGCACTCATTCTGATATGTCTAACAAATAAAAGCCACTAGAGGAGGAGCAGCAGGCAACTCTCTTGAGCCAAATGAAGCACTTCCAGTGAGGAATTACGCAGGTGCAGCTGCAGGGGGAATGCCAGAAGACACATCTGTAATGTCACCTTCTCACTCAGCAGAAGGAGCCTGTGTCTGACAAACACCAAGACACATCCTTTCTGCCATTCCTTCAAATACAGCCTTCAATACCAGCCATGTGCTTTTTGCACAGGAATCCCAGGAAATAAATCCTGGGAGCCACTACATGACTTGTTCTCCCATCTCAGAGGCACCCCCAGGCCTCAGGGAATTTTTCCTTTGCTCACACAGGGGCAGAAGGACACTTGCAGATTTTAGGGACAGAAAGCAGCACTGTTATTCCACATCCCCAAGCTCAAGAGCAATCCCTGCACCAGTGTTATCCCCACCACACAACTGAATGGTGCCAAGCTGACAGCCAGGCTGATAAAGTGAGATTAGGAGAGAAATGCACTACACAGGAATATTTTCTTTCTGATTTCACAGCAGAGGTGGGATCAGCCACTGCTGCAGTGCAAGCCCAGCCTCCTCCTCCTCCTCCCTGCCAAGGCAGGCAGAACCAGCCCCAGGAGCACAGGATTCCCACTGGTGCTGTGAGCACTGTGAATTAGAGAACTCCCAGAGCCCTGGCAGTGCTGCACAAGGGACCACAGCAGCTCCTGGGAGAAGGAAAGAACTTGACAATCCATCTTCAAGTCTGCTCCTGAAGCATCTCTCATTTGTACCAATTAGCCCTAGTGCTGCATTTGGGAGCATCAGAGCTCTTCTTTTAATCCATCTTTTAATCTTTGTCTATGGCTTCTTTCAAGTTTCCAACTGATGGGATCTTTCCTGCCCCGCTCTTTGTTCAGATTAGAATAATTTGTCATTTGTGTGCAGACAGTTTCTTAACTACTCCTGTGTTAGAAATAACCTTTGAAGCAATATTGGTTCTTTTATCTCCAGGGCTCTGCAAAGCACAGAGATATTGAATGGCAAAGCATTAAGGATGCAAAGAAACCCCCACAAGGCAACACATTAAACGTGAGCTCCCTTGCTATGGAAATGGAAGGGTTGCACAGTACAATTGCTCAAACCCAGCCAAGGTTAGGAATAAAACCCTACTTGAAAAAGGCTCATGGCACCACTGCTGTTTTATCATCTGTAGCCTTAATTTTGGAGGCTGGAAAAGTACTGCAATAGTTTTATTTTAATGACAATCCAGACATATTCACTTATTCTTTTGCAGTTTCTTTCTCCCAGCGTAGTCATTCATGGAGTCACACACTCCAAGGCCAGACAGGAGCACAACTGGGCTGAGTTATAGCTTTAGTTGCTGTATTTCAGAGGAGAGGGAGAGATAACACTGTGAAGCCACATCAAATCTGCCAGTACTATGTAGTTACTCCCAAGAGCTTCCAAAGAACAGGCTGAGGAACTCTGGATCTGTGATTTTTATTCCCAGCTTTTCAAGACTACAAGCAGTCCCACGGGATTAGGTTGCAGCAACACAATTTCAACATTTGAAAGAGCAAAAAGGGGAACCAGCAGAACTACAGAACAATTAGCCCTGATGTTACCACACAAGAATAGTGCATTTAAGACTAGCAGGGATTTACAGCCTCACACAAAGAGTGCAAGTCACATAAACCTGCCTTTGGTGGGGTTGTCAAATAAAGCCTTTTTTTTTTTTAACAAGATTATAGGGTGGCTGGATAAGCCAACTCTGCTGAGTGTGTGTTTGGATCTCTCAAAGGTATTCAGTTTAGTATCATGTGATGGCTTTATTTTAAAATATGCATCCCAGGCAGTAAGTAGAGCACAAGTTGCACTATGAGCTGCCTGGCACATTTGAAATGTAGCTGTTACAGGAGGATACTTGGGGAAGGGGATGTTATGACTTCCAGGTTCTCCTGGAGACCTGCCCTTAGGACCAAGTCATCCCTCCTTTGGGGAGATGCAGATGTGGAAAATAAAGATTATTCACAAAAATCACTTCCTCATTAGCACATTACTTATCAATATATTAGTCACAGCTTCTTTTTCCATTGCAGGCACAGGTTTTTCTGGGAGGGCAGGGACATTTTCCAAGCAACATCCAGTGCTGGGGCACTCACCTGGCAGCTCTCAGCCAGGTACATCTCCCCAGTACAGATAATTTCCCACCCAACTGAGATCCCATTTTCCCAAGGGAGTGTGTCCACCTAAACCAGTTCTCACAGGAAGTTTGAACCTCTCACCACTGATAAGAGTAAGTTACACAAAAATCTCACAGGATGACAAAGGTGGAGCTGATCCCACACAGATAATGGCTTGAAAAATCATCTAAACTCTACCTTTTGCTGTNTCTCAGGATGACAAAGGTTGGAGCTGATCCCACACAGATAATGGCTTGAAAAATCATCTAAACTCTAACTTTTACAGTTCTTTTGACATGCAAAACTTAGGCCTAGTTTAATAAAAAAAAAACCACCCAAACAGACAACTCTTATTTAGTACACACAGAGCAAATAGAAGTGCAAACAGCTCCTTATATAAATGCAGACACTGAATGTTGTTCTCATCCAGGTGTGCAATGGGACTGGCAGATATTGGGCATCACCACACATCTGACTGTCTCTCCAGGTGACAGAAGACACCACAGTTTGAGCCCAGTTAAGGTCAGCTCCTCAGATCTCTCTCAAATTTACTTCCTTAACCTGTCAGGGCTTCCTGAATTCATCAATCAGCTTCCTGCCTATAACACAGCTCTGCAACTGTAGGCAGGGGACACCACCATCCTCCTCAGAGCAGCTGAAGCCACATCTCAGCACAGCAGGGAGCTGTAATTTACCTTTTTTTTAATCCTTCTGTTCTGCTGGTCACTGGAGTTCTCCCTGAGATTACAAACAGCATAAAAAGCACCTGTGGAGAGCAACAGGCTCGTGCTGGGACCCAAATAGCATCATTTCTCACCAGGTTCAGTATGATGCACATGGGCAGGCTCAGCTGGAGCCTTTCCCAAACTGATGGACATGTCCTGACTCTTTTTCTGAAGAACTATCTCAGAGGGGCAAACCCCAGTTACCCAAAGGAACAGGGTATGGAAGGTATGGAAGACTTGTCTCCTGCCACCACTGAGGGCCAAAACTCAGGGGTATTGATGACACTGTACATTCCCTTCCTCCAAAACATCCCAGCACAGGATGAGGACAGACTTCCCCATGGGGTGAACCTGCTGCTCTCCACCCTGTCAAACCCCTGGGAAGATGGATGGCACTTAAGAGTCACAGGTCAGGGAAGAAAGGAGGGAGGTCAGAGCAACAAGGCCATCTGGGGACACCAGCTGAACAAAGAGGGAGCTCTGGGACCACTCAGGAAACCCCTGTGGAGCTGTAACCATCCACCAAACAGGGCAGAGCAGGGGCCAGGCAGCATCTGTCAGTCCCCAGCAAGAGCAGCAGGTCCCTGAATCTGGGCCAAACAACTCAGCAGAGGGATTGTTCTCAAGGTGTGCTCTTGGCCTTGTCCTACCTCCCACAGCTTTGGGATGGAACTGTGTGTGCAAAGCTCCTCCTGCCCCAGGCTCATGGGGTGATCCCTGAGCCTCACTGGCTGCCTCAGCAGTTTGGGCAGCCCACGTGGATTACACAACCCAAATCCTGGGCAATGCTAAAGAGATGCTGTGGGATAAACACAGGCAGCCACAGTCATCCTAGGCTTCAGCAGCATTGCCTGTATCCAAGGAGGAATGCAGGCAGCTCTGTCAGTGCTTGCCTCAGGAATTATTTTAAACATGTCCAAAGGATTTGAAGCCAGTGCTTGTGAAATAGCTGAGACGTGTGGTAAGAAGTGTAACAATTAAAATATTGATGAGTAACAGGTTAAGTCCGTGGTATTTGCAGGAGCATTGCCAGCACTGGGCCAGTAAAGGTGCAAATTGTCACCTCAGTGCAACCTGCAGCAGGACAGTTGTGAGCAAGAGACCTCAGAAATGGGCTCTTACCCTCTCCCTGTGCTCAGCCTCACCTCTGGAATTATTCTCCGACTGCTCCAGCACTGGCTGAGTTTACCAGGAAAAGCTCTGCCTATGCCCTTCTAGAAAAGCTACAGCCCAGGGGTTACAGAGGATCCTTCAGGACACCCCCCACCTCCCAGGGATAAATCAATCAGCAGAATTAGCAGGCAGCTCATCAGGACTTCCCCTACTTACTTCAAATTGGCAGTAGGAGAGCAACTCACATCCCTTTGCCTTCTCCCCATCATCCTGTGGGCTCCATCTCACCTCTCTTCATCTCAGAGTGATCCTCAATTTCCAACAGCCTTTTCAGCAGTGCCTGTGGCTCTGTGCAGAGTCCTCAAAGCAATTAATCAGCCCATTTTCTCCTCCCAGCCATGGCTCAGCCAGGGACAGGACTGGCCTGTTCCTCCTTCCTCAGCACAGGAGGGATGCAGGGATAGAGATTAGAACCATAAGGGAAGGCAGATCCTAAAAATGGGAACACCCCACTGCAAGAAAACCCCAAAGAGATGTACCTGATGTGCCTCAACATCTAGAGGAGACCAATCCATAAGATCAGACTAATAAAATCCCATCAGGAAAAGGTACAAAACATGAAAATTCAGCTCCTCAGCACCAGTTTATCCCCACAGGTCACTCCTGCTGTACTTCCCTGCTCACAGTGTAGAGCCTTTGACACCACAGGACACAAGGAAGGAGAGATCCACTCCCCTCAGCAGAAGCATCCACTGAAGTCTGGAATCTCTCTTGGAGAGTCTGCTGCTGCCCTCCATGATCTTTCACTTCCAAGGCTGGGCAAAATTTTCCAGCATGCAAACTCCTGATGGAATAAAGAAATTCTAGTCCCTAACCAATTTTGGAGACACTTGGATTTTCCCCAGGTGCAAACAGGCAGTGGGGGGAGATTTTCTCAGCATCTCAAGGTTGGTTTGTCAGTCAAATGTGCTGATTTGCAACAGAGGATTAAAAAAGGGGGGAAAATATGAAAGCAAAGCTGCTAGATATTTCTATTATCTCCACCAACATTTCTCACATTAGGGCTCCCCAGCATTTTTCATTATCACAGCCTGGGCTGCAAAGAGTGGCTCTAGATCACTGAATTATCCTGCCCCCCTTAAGTGCAGAGTTTAATCTACANGCTCCCCAGCATTTTTCATTATCACAGCCTGGGCTGCAAAGAGTGGCTCTAGATCACTGAATTATCCTGCCCCACTTTAGTGCAGAGTTTAATCTACAGATTTGTTTTTCTTTTTGTTTTTCTTTTTTTTTCTTTTCTTTTTTTTTTCTTTTCTTTTCTTTTTTTTTTCTTTTCTTTTTTTTTGTTTTACAGTTTTTGCCACAACAGCCTTCCCATCAACAAATGAAACCTGACACCTCGCTTTTATTCCAATTCGAACTGGAGATTGAAGTTATAAAATAAAACTTACTGATGTTTAAGGACAATTTGATTGCCCAGCCAGTCACTGGGGCAATATGAACCAGCTTCCTTCAGCAAGCAGGAGCTAATAAATGGAATTACAATCGTAGGGAAGGAGGAAATTTAAAATTTGGTGGTAAAGATTTCTCCTTCAGCTGGAGGAACCTTTGCACACAGCCCTGATATTAATCAGCGAGCACCAAACCTGTGCAAATTTATGTTTCCCTGTAAGCAGCACTAACCCAGCCAGGTGTTCAACAGAGCAGGGAAGGAGGACCTGGGGACACCACCACCACCATCCCCAAACTCTCCCAGCACTCATGGAAAGGGAAGACTTCAGAGGAAAATAACCAGTCAGAAAAGCCCTTTAGTCCAGGCTGCCTGTTTAGGGTCACAAATTTCCACCCCCTGCCCAGGCAAACATCCACCCCCCTGGTGCTCAGCCTTTTGCAGAGACCTTTCCAGCAGCTTTCTCACAGTGCTGCCATAACACACCTCCCTCCAAACCCCCCAGCTGAGGCTCTTCCCACATTTCTGTCCCTCTAGCCCCTCACCAGCCAAGCTGGTCCCTTAGAGGCTCTGCTGGGACCTGGGGTGGCCAAGGCATGTTCCATGGAACAGCCAGAAGCATCCAGATATATTCTACTTGTTTCCCCTGGAAAGGGAGGAATTCAGTGCTGGTTCAGGCAGAAAAGGCAGTGTACAGAGCCTCTGTATTTTCCATTCCTGCTCTTCTCATATTTTACTTGCTACCTAAATATTTATCATGCCACACACAGCTTTGTGAGTCTTTCTACTTTCTGAAGTAAAGGGTAATTTTATTTTTATGTGTATCTTCAGGCATTTTAGCCTTAGAATCTTCCAGCTGAGCCCACAATGTGACCACTGTGGTATCCCCTCCTCTGAGCCAGGGGGGCTGGATCCCACCCCGTGTCCCCAGGAGGCTGCTCTGATCTGCCAGGGAAACAGGCCCAACATTAGAACAGACTTCAGCTACACAGCAGACATTCAAAGCCTGGATAGAAGAAAAAAACCCCAGGGATTTCTATCCACAGGTTCATTTCAGGCCACCTATAGCCCTTAATGATGTTCCCTGGAGGAATCCATGCACGTAACAAAATGTGGGAGTGAAATTACATAATCAGCATCTCCCTCCAGCCCAGGAGAAGCATCCAGGACACTTCAGTGTTGAAATTTCCCCCCTCATTACTGAGATGCAGCTGTAAAGAGCAGAGATGGAGCTCTTGAACCCAGTGGCTGTGCTTTGCAGAGCTTTTTTTCAACCTCCTCCCTCCCTGATTCCCGCAGAGCAGAGCAGCATTACAGTCAAAATGAAGTAATCCTTTGATAAAGTGCAGTCATTTATTTGAAAAGTGTAGTCTCGCCATTAAAATGCAAATGAAATGAGTGCTAATATATTAACTTGGGATGGGAGTTGAAATGGCTTATGACAAGTGTGCTTTCATGTGGAATATAGCTGAGTGATAACAGTGGATGTGTGAGAGAAAGTAATATTCAGATGTACATGTTTGTTTATTGAAGATATTAATGAAGGGCAATGCTTAAAGCACATTATTATTTTCTCATCTTGTCTTTCTTTTGTCCCTTCCTGGTTCAGATCTACTGCTGAGAGGACCCTCCCGAGGGGAGTCTTGATCAAAAGTCATCTTTGATGAATGATCTGAGTCCACACCAAAGTCGACACGAAAGCTGAAATGTATTTAAGGCTCTGCTTTGAAGGGGAGCAGAAGGTCCTCCCCAAGGGATATCCCATGGGCTGGAGCTGGTTTGAGAGCTGATTCAGAAAAAAATGGAAAACCTCAAGCTCTTCCATTCATCCCAAGGGATATCCCTTGGGAACGTGGCCAGTGTTAGGGTGGTTCTGGGTCTTCTCTATGGGAAGATGTCCTGGGATGGAGGGAGAGCACCAGGGGTTGAGCAGAGCAGCCTTATTGCCCCTATTCATGAGAAGAACCTTCTGCACAGAAAATAAACTCAAGAGCCCACAGTGAAATAATGTGGCACCTCTGACACAGGGCAGAGAGAGTCAGGCTTTCAGTGCTGTGAGATGGACACCCATGGTGGGACTCTGGTGTAGCAAGGCCTGTTTGTCCTTTTTCCCAGGGCACCAAAACAGCCTCACCAAGATCTTATGAAGCATCAGGACTTCTTACACATCATCTGAACAATTTTATCAACCTGATTCTCATTATGATGCAAAAATCAAGAGCTGGAGTTGTACTGAAAAGCCAATGCCTTTTGCTATTTTCCTCCTCCTTCTTGCAGAAAGGAAAAGGAAAACAAAGATGTTTCTGGAGTGTTGGCTTTCTTTGCTGAGTGCTATTCACACTCAACAGAAGTTGTCTTTCCACCAGCTTTTCCTTTTGCCAACAACACTTTACTGCCACAATCCTGACAGCTCTTTAGTAGCCATGTGGCTTTTGTATTCACCTCTTCCCATTGCCCAGCACTTTCCAAAGGCACAATGAGCAGGGAAAATGCTCCCTGTTCATCCTTCTTCTGTGGGTAGAGAACTCCAGATTTCCCTTTCACCCCACCATGAAGAGAGGGGCTTGCCAGCATCTGCAACAACTGTGTGACACTTTGAAATCAAATCGTCTCACTATTGCCACCCCCTTCACTTTCTCCTGTGTTTATACACATACAAGTTTATTATTGTAGGGTTGCTCATAAGTGCTCTGGCTTTGTCTCCATTACACAAAAGGTTTTTCCCATCAAAACAGCCAATTGAAGTTCATTCTCCTGTTGTGAGATCATTGTCTAGACAAAGAATTATAGATTTTGCCTAGATATACCTAGTGAAGGAAAAGCCAGCCAGTCCCTCGTAGGTAACACTATCTTATCACTGTTTGCAATGTACACCGAGGTGGATATCTCTGGTAATTATCTCTGTGTAAAAACACCTCTCTTTTCACAGTGAAGACATAACATGTGATACACATGCTTGATCTGCCTGGATTTTGTTGTTATTGCAAAGTTGTCATCGACTTCACCTACGTCCTGTTGGTACTTCACTGCTGTGAGGCAGGACAAGGCTGCCAAAAATTATTTGCAGCTCTCCATTTGCATAAAGAGATGCCAACCTATTCCAACAGCTCTGGGAATCATTTGGTTCATTTTCACAAACATTCACAGGAAGGAAATGATGCTTGCAAGAACATTTTTGCGAATGAGAGCTGCATCAGTAAGGAGGTGTTTCTGTAGGTTGTTCTGTACTTGGGTGAGTGCTGAGAGCAGTTTAAGCTTCAAGTTAAAAAGGGGAGGGAAATCCATAAAAAAAAGGCTGTTCCCAGTGACCCCATCCATCATTAATCAGCGTGTTAGTCAAGCTGGGGATGAGCCTTCCACAGGGCAATTGTGGCTGCAGGAACACTCAGTGACCCAGCCTGCCTGCAGTGACCCTGCCACCAGCATTGAACTTGTACCTTCATGGATCACCCTGGCATTTCCCAATGCACAGAGCAACACTGGGAATAAGATTTCACTTTGGTTTGTGTTGTATTTTCATGCTTTGAGCGGTCTCTGCTGAACAGACACCCGTGTGTTCTCAGCAGAGGGACAGGTGATGTTACAAAGGGTGATGTTGGCAGGATGGCCAACATTTTTATGATGTGAATTGTGCCTTAGTTGAGGGGTTTGAATTCCTTTACACTCTGAGCAACCTGGTCTAGTGGAAGGTGGCCCTGCCCATGGCAGAGGGTGGGAACAAGCTGCCTTCTTTTTTTTTTTTTCAGATCTATACAAGTACATGACACCTGATCCACACTGAAATTAATCTTATATCCTCTTTGGAGAAGATGATTCCCCCAAAGCTTCCACATACCCTTACATGGGCAGAAAAATATCTCCATGAAGCTTCAATTAGAGGGTGCGTTGTGAGCTGCAGGGAGAGGAGAAAGGCTGGAAAAGCAGGATAGAGGAGATCAGATCACCACAGGGCAATTCTCACACACAGCAGCAGTCAGCCCTTTAGAAATGCTTAAGGAGTTAAAGCTCTTTGCTCTAATAATCTCTACCCAAAAATGCCCAGAAATCATGTCAGCATTTTCCCTGGAAGGTGCCTCCTGCTTTGGCTGAAGGAAGGGATCTCCCTGTCAGGCCAGCCTGGACCATCAGATGATTTTGTGTTTTCTGTGTGTTCCAGGGATCCCAGAGCTGTACCAATACCAGTAACTGCACTGGTGTGCCCAGTCCCAACAGTGCCATAGGAGCAGAAGAGGGGCTTTACTCACAGCATCCCACATCCCACAGGATCACGTGCTGGGGGACTGGCATTTCCATGCAGGGTTTTCTGGAGTCCAATAAACCCCATCTTTTCCCTCAAGAAAACAATAACTGAACATTTTGGATGTGCCAGTGCCTGTGTGAGAAGCACTGAGAGGCAGAGAGGGAGGAAAACATCAAAACCAGGCATTTCCCCATGGAAAATTTTGATTTTGCAAACAGGACAGTTTCCTTTAGGTAATTACTGCAGTGAAAAGCCTCTCCAGCTAACTGCAATACTTACCACAGGCCTGGCACTTAATGATAGGGCTTATGGCAGAAATCACTTGTAACACCATGGCAAGATATCTGGGGGGATTTTTATTGCAGTTTGTTGTAGCATGAATTGCAGTGGAATAATATAATGGACTTTGAGCTGGGGCCTATTGCAGAAAATGAGATCTCCCATTTGGGATCAAGGTACACCAATATAAAACCAGAATAGCTCCCATTTTGCAAAAGCATAAAATTCCAGCCAGGCAGCAGAGATTTCTGCTGGTGTAAGACAGACCAGAGCCTCACCCTGCTTGAATGAACCCCTGCTATGCATTTCACAGAATGAGCTTTTCCCACCTTCCCCACCTGTTCGAAAACATTCCTTTTGGGCTCCACTAAATGAAAACTCCCCACATGCAATATCCAATATATATACAAACAACCCAGCTTAACATTGACCTGGCATTGAAATTTAAGCTGAGCCCCCATCGGGTTACAAGTGGTGTTGACTTTTCATGGGCTGTCTCTGGTCACATTTAGATGCTGGAGCCAAAAAGAGCCTGAAACCCTGTGGGAATTCATTGCCCCCCCACCATTGTCACTCCTGCCTTTGGAAAGCTCCCTGCTGGAAGTGTTTGGATGGGGCACAGGCAGGACTGACAGCCCCACGCAGTTGTTCCAGCTGCTGGAACACGCTCAGTAACCTTAGAAATGAGAGAAAACAAACCTGGGAGTCCCACAGAGCTGGTTTCAAGGTTCCCATTCATCCCTGAGCATAAAACTCACAAAACACACTTTTAAAAGCTCAGCCCCTCTTCCCTCCCCCCGCCCCACACACTCCCCATCTGTCTAAATGGAGCCCTTTTGGGGCTGGATCCTGGGGGATGCTCAGCACAGCCAAGCACCAGCTCCTCTCCCCAGCCCTACAAGGGCTTTGGCTCTGGGGAGGAGGTGCTGAGCCCCTCCAGGATCAGGCCCTGCCAAAGGATGGGGGGGCAGCAATGGTAGCACTGGCAACAGGGAGACAAAAGTCAATTGTTCCCCAACAATCCAGAGGGAGGGAGGGAGCCCTGAAGTCCCTCCAAGCCACTTGATTTATGGCTTGCAATAATATGTGTTGGAGCACTGAAACCCAGAGTGCTGTGCGGCGTGACCTGCAAAAATAAGTCTATTAACCCTAATCAATCTCCCATTATCCACCCTCGTCCACAATTTAGCCAGCAAAGGAGTCACCAAGGCCTCTCAACTCGGTTTGAACTAATCCCATTGTCTTTCCTAATCAGGGGCCATGAAAGAGGAGCAGCTTCTTCACTACAGAATTATCACTGGGTGTTTAAGGGAAAAGGATTGTGGGGGGGACACACGAAGCCTCTTCTCTTTCATCTTTTAATGAGAAAATGGAGAATTGTTTTCCTTCTGAATTGCTGGGACTAAGAGAAGCCCAGGGCTCTGGGGGTGATGTGGGGCTGGTGGGGATCAGTTCCCAGGGCCCGTGGGGAGTGCTGGGCACAGCAGTAGGCAAAGTGCTCTGCCAAAAACTTCCTGCTGCAATTAGCAAAAGCATGTATTCAGATTAAGTGCTTTATTAGGGAAGCTAATTATGACGTTTATCAGGGCTGGGGGGCAGCTTGGCTCGGGGCTGTGGGACTCTCCCTGTGCTAAAGGGGACAAAGGGATCTGGTGTGTTGCTTGTAGGGACTCCTGGTAATGGATTCAGCAGAAAATGTCACTTGAATCCAGACCAGGAAAACCAGGAATACAAAGCCTCTTTCTAACTGAGGTCTTTTCTTTCCTTCCCATCCCTTCCCCCGTAGCCTTTAAAAAAAGAGGAGAAAAAAAATAAAATTGGAGGTCCTATCAAACTGGCAATGCCCAAAATAGCAGTAAATCAGGAAACCCTGCCATGTTCCCTGCCAGTCTCCTATAGCAGGGTACTCCTCAGCAATCCAAATGTGCTCCATGGTGAAACATCTACTAAATTAGTCCAGCAGCAAGTTAATTTTCTTTTGCATTAATCAAAAAGGAAAAGACAAAGTGGGGACATTATCTTGCTAGAAATGAAAACAATCTCTGCAAAATTTCCCCCTTCTGGCATGAATTAGAGCAGAAACAAACACACCACAGGGCTCCAGCAGATCTTCCAGGATTAATTATTATTTTCACAGCAGCTGAGCATTTTCTTGCAAAATTAATTTTTTCAAACCCCTCTCTGGTGCTCACACCTTGCAGTGTCCCCACGTGGCTGGAGGATGAAAATTCCCATTCAGGGTGTTTTCAAGGCATGAAAAGACCTCAGAGCAGAGGGAGGAACTTTCAAAATTCCATCACTGTCAGCTGAAAGCATTCCATAAAACTGATCAGTGGAATAGAGCCCAGGAGGGTAGAGGGTCCCAGGAATGCTGGATGATAGTCAAGGATCACCTCCTCCAAACTCTGCAGTGATGCATTCCTACAAGGAGGACATGGGGCAAAAATTCCAGGAGTCCTCCATGGATGGATAAGGAGTTGCTGAGCAAACTCAGAGGGAAAAAAGAAGCTTTCAGAAGGTGGAAGTGAGGACAGATGTCCTGGGAGGAATAAAGGGAAATTGCATGAGGAGCTGGGAATAATGTTCAGAGAGCTGAGGCCCAGTTAGAATTGAGAGTGGCCAGGGATGCCAAAGACAACAGGAAGGACTTTTATAAGTTCCCTGGAAGTGTTCAAGGCCAGGCTGGATGGGGTTTTGGGCAAGCTGGACTAGTGGAAGGTGTCCCTTCTCATGGCTGGGGGTTGGAACAAGATGGGCTTTAAGGTCCCTTCCAAGCCAAACCATTGTGTGATCCCATTCTGTGATTCTCTGAGCTTGATGTGGGTCACCTGGACTTCACAAGGCATCAGAGGGCCCATGTCAGTGCAAGTTTGATCCGTGCATTTAGTGACAGGCCCTCAGGCAACCAGTCAGCAGGAGGGATTGCACCTATTAATGGAGCTGTGGGGACAGGGGCTCTCCTGGGGGGACAGAAAATATCAGGTCTGGCTCACTGGCACCCTCCCACAGCCCTGTGAGTGTTCAGGAATTTTGCACAAACACACTTTTTCTTTCTCTAGGTGGAGAGGTTTGGATAATTCCATCTGTGCCTGTGCCAGGTGCTCCACAAAAGCCTCAGGGAGAGGAAAAAATCCTCTGACAGCCTCTTTAGAAGGAGCATTAAAGGTACTGTGTGTTATGGATTGGGGAAGCCATTAGATTTATTTATGAATTAAGATCCTGATGTGCTATTTACAGGATGCCTTTGGAGATAGAGTTGTAACTCCTGGGCTGCCACGGCAAATTCTCCACACCTTGAGGAGAAAGCACTCATTTCTTTATGGTGCCTGTTGGGGAGGGAAATTAATGCTAAGAAGGCAGTGATAATTCCTTTCTTTTAGAGGACTGAATTATCACCCTGTCAGCACTGAGACAAAAACCCTGAGCCATGAACAAACACACCTTTGCACCTGGAGCCGACTGGATCAGCTCCCATCACTTCACTTCACATGGGCTTTGTTGTTCCAGTAATTAATTCTGAAGGCTCCTGGATTTCACCTTGTCCTTTCCTTTGCTGGGCATGCCTTAATTTGGCACTCCAGTATTCCATGCTGCTTCTCCAGGCTCATAAATCACACACAAGCCCTGCCTGAAAACAGAAAGGGGATCTGTTCTCCTCTTGATGCACAGGCACAACTTCCCAGAGTTTTGGCACGTGCTTGGGAGAGGTGGCTGAACCCCATGGACCAAAAAGTCATTGGCATGGAAGAATAATTGCAAAGGAAATAAAAAGCTGTCCAAAAAAGCAGAAATACCATGGCTTTGGATCAAATATGTTATGCTGTATTAGGAAATAGCTTTATTTAGCACTCTCTGCTCTCCACTTGCTGGAAGGTGGAGTGTTTACCTGTGATCTACCTTTCTTTGCTCCAGATCTCACTGTCCCTTTTCCACACTGCATTTGCTGACACGGGGAAAGGGGTGGATTTTTCTCTAATTACTCCCAGATGTTGAAGAAAGGTCTTTTGTACTGTAACCACCTGGGGGCAGAGGATGTGGAGTGAGAGATGAGGTGCTAAAGGACTTCCATTGGTGAGGAGGAGATTCTAGACCTCATTTTCAGCAATCCCTGATGATGGGCTTGAGCACTGCCAGAGGACTTTTGGATTCTACTCTGGATTCCCAGCATGAAAAGGTATGGGTTTATCCGAGGAACAAAGGGCATCCCTCTTTCTTCCAGAAAAAGCTACAGCTGCTGTGATTTCCTCTGGAACACATCTGTCTCCAGGGCAAGAACTACTTAAGACAGGCCCTAGGCTGCCCCTAATCTCAAGGGCAGATGCAGATGGGACAAACCGAGCTCAGTTTTACTCAGAAGTTGAGCTGGTATTTAATCCACCACAGTTAAAACACCCATTTACGTGCTCTCAACACCCCTCCCAGTTCTGTAGACTTGCAGAGCTACAAAGAAGAGCAATTAATTTTGCCCTTCTGTCAAGAAATGCTGTGTAATTAAATATCAGCACACTCCCACGTGGCACAGGGAGTGTGCTGGACAGGACAAGGCCCCCCTCCACTGGTGTGCATTTACCATCCTGTTATGTCCAGTCCTGCAGCACATGGGATTTTCCAGTTGCCTGAGGATTGTTACTCTGCTTGTTTTCCAGGGCAGGGGGAGCTGAGACATCTGTCTGACATTTTACTATTCTGTAAAGCCAGTTGCTCTGATAGAGCTGCCTAGAACTGATTAAACACTTTCTGATGACCTGAGTTGCTCCTTTTTCCCATCCCCAAAATGCTCATTCATCAAAGGTGCAAATTTTACTAAGCTGGGCCAGTTGCAACAAGTAGGCAGTGTTTAATTTTCAGTTTGCAGGGTGCATCACTCAACACATCTTCCTCTCAGGTATCTCAGGCATTTCTACAGTAAATGGCTACAAAAAAAATAGGCTTAAAAAGTTTATTTTGATGAGCTGTTTGTCATATTCCAGGGTCTTAATTATTTGTGTCCATTTAGAATTAGAGACCTTTTCAAACTCCTGGAAACCCTTTCTGAGGGGGGGGAACCCATCTCCCACCCAACCCCAACATCAACAAGAGGGATTTCCAGCTGACCATGGAATTGGTGGAATGGCTTCCCACTGCTCAGAATAGGGGAACAATTGTGCTTCATTCATCAATATTTGCAGAACACCCCAGTATCCCTGGATTCCTGCAGCTCTGGATGGACCATGGATAATTATTTGCATAAAAAGAACCAGTGGGACAATGTTGTTCAGCCCTGAAGTCATTGAGAGATGTCAGTGAGTTTGGCTTGAAGGGTGGTGGGGAGAGAGTGTGAAAGCTGATTACCCAGCTTGGATTCTCTCTTGAGGAATTCCCATCGTTCCCATTTAGCTTTTATTTGTTCTCTGGGAAGCCTGATTTATAAATCAGAATCAGACACCTTTTGAGCCATCCTGCCTGCACCAACAGGACACAACTCAGCCATTTCTCCCTGTGCCTGGGGCCCAGGATATCCTGTACAATCCTTTTCTCCAAACAAGGGCCTTGCTTTAGCAGAATTACTGTACAAAACAGGCATTTCATAGCAAATAACCCATCCACCAAACCAGGCATTGCCCAGAACACAAGAAACAACCCCTTATAGCAATGCTAAAGCACCCTCTGACTTATCCCTGTGGATGACCAAACAGCCATGGAAAACAGGCCCCTGTTAAATGCTGAAAACATTAATATTACCTTCCTGCTTTCTGCAGTTTTCAGTCTCACTCAGTAATTGCTGCAGCACAGAGGCAGATGTAGCTACTCAGGGAGGCATTTCAGTGACATCTTGGCCTTTGTGCAGCCACTGGTAAATTTTCTAGGAATTTCAGCAGGGATAGTGTTTATCATTACCCTTATTCCAGCACAGGACAAGAGCAGCCATGGTTCTTTCACAGCTGCCTCTGCAAAGCTGGAGGAAAACCCAGCTGGAACTCAGGGATTCAAGAAAAGCTGGATAAAGCCACAGCACCCCTTCTGCCCATCATTTACTCCAGCACGCAGATCTCAACACACCACAGGATTCCTGTGTATCCCAGCAGAAACTCAGGTAAAAGGGAAAAAGCAGTTGCTGCTCCATAAGATGGTCAAGGTCTGGGTACCCTTCAGCCTCACATCCCATTCATCATCTCTCCTTGCTCAGCACAACATTTCTGTTCTCCATCTGATCACCTCTCATGCTGGAAAAAATAAAGCAGCATCCAGGAGCACAGGGAAATGGTGATTGGAGGGGGTTATCTGGCCAGTGCCACATCCATCCATCACAAAGACAGGGAGAACTCTGGTGCTCCACATCACAGGGGCTGCAGGAAGCTGAGGGGAATTTTCGGGTGACTCTGTTCTGGCTGCTGCTGTGACACCCAAAAATCACCCAAGCACACAACCATCTGCCCTTCCAAGCCTCTGACCTAAACCTGAGCCACGGCTTCCATATAGAATCATGGAATTATTAAAGGTGGAAAAACCATCCAAGACCATCAAGTTCAACCTTCAACCAAACTAAACCATATCAAAAGTTGCCACATCTCCTGGTTTTTGAACTCTGCTTTCTGGGGGCTGTCTGAGCACTGACACGGCTGGAATTCAGCAGCACAGATAGTCCTGAAACTTCAATTCTCTGTCTCACTGAAGGATTTTGAAAGCATTTGCACTGTTGGCTGTCAGAACACTCAGCAGAGCTGATCTGCTGTTCACACATCCTCAGGAGGGAGAAACCACAGCACAGCTACAGAAAAGGCTTCCAAAGCACCTCCCTCTGTGCAGCCCAGGTGATCCCCTCCAACCTGCAAGGGCCCAGCACTTCTTCAGATTTCTGGGGTAATCCTTTCTCCAAGACTCAGGGCTGCCCTGAAGAGGAAGAGTTTGCTCTGTGCCAGTGAAACAGCTCCCATTGAATGGGGATTGACTGGAATCTGAATGCCTTAATTTTCACCATTTCCCATGCTCAAACAACATTCCTTCTCATCCCATGCTTTTTTCCACTCTCATGGACAGAGCATGGAGAAATCATTTCAGGCTGGTTCAGCCCTTCCATATTGGCCAAGTTGAGAAGTCAAGTGTTTCTTCCTCCAGTCACTGCTGGGTATGAACAACATTTATGTATCAATGAGTCCAAAAAACCCCAAACTAGGCCCAGTCTTCAGCTGGTGTAAAACAGTGTGTACAGTATAAATCACTACACACCCACCTACTAACTTTAATTACCAAGGTGGGGTTTCATTAGCTGAAAGGAAAGGAATTTACATCAGACCTTTATGGTTTCTGAACCCATCAGCGTCATCATGCATACACTGATTTTAGGCAGAGAAAAACAGGCCAAAACTTCTCTGCCAGATGTCTCATTGGCATTATTTTTCTATTAAATAATTCTATGTTTTAGGAACCGACCCACTGGACAGCATTACTGTGATTACCATGTCCAGATCCTTTGGGATGTGAGGACTCAGTGAAGATTCAATTAGAGCACCTCTGTGGGGCTGGGAATACTTACTGCTGATCTGCCACAGGCCACTCTAATTGTCTTGTTTGTGCCAAAAAATTCACCAGTTCTGCTCATTAACAGAGCAATTGCACCTTCTACTGTCCCAAGGGACAAAGCAGAGGGAACAGAGACATCCCAAGCAATTGCATTCACCCTGGAGCCCCTGGGTTTGGCAGCTTCTCCAGGTGGGTCAGGGAGCACCTGAGCCAAAGCACAATGAGGAAAATGAGGATTTTTCTGGAGATGTCAAGGGATTGACACAAGGTCTCAAGGCAACAGCTCACATTAACCTGATTTTGCATGAACTGTCTGCAGCTTCAGGAAAGATTCCGTTTGGCCTTTCCTTTTCCTGCATCTTGGGACTCTTCCCTTTCCAAAGCAAATGTTCATTGGCAGAAGGTTCTGTGAGTTTTCCTGAGAGCCATAAAGCCCAGGGTACCTACACAGACCCCTGAGGACCTGCAATACCCTCCTTATTCTTCAGAAGAGCCTGGAAGCATCAAAGGTAAACCAACAATATTTTTCTTGCTAAAAAAAAAAGCGACCAAAATCCAGATTTGCCAAGAAAAGCCAAAATTATTTGCAGTCTAAGGATAATAATGATGGATTGGTTTTCCACAATTCCCTGTGTTAGCTGCACTCTGATATTCATCTACAGAACTTTCATGCACGTGTTCCACTGCTACTTAGAGCTGGCAGGGGCAGAGACAGCCTTCAGAATTAAAAGATCTGACCTATCACAAAAGATTTGTTTTCTTTCTTGACAGTCAAAAATGAAACAAGAGCATTGGCCCAAATTTATTGAAAACTAGGTCGAAAAACATCTCAGGCAAACACTTATTTTACTTTTTAGCTGTTCATCTTCCAGTTATGATTTACAAGGGAGAAAAAAAATAAAAAAACAAAAGAAGGATAAAAAAAGCCATAAGCCCAGATCCCACTTTGTTCCCAGGCAAATAAAATACAAAATAAAATAAAATAATATAATATAATCTTAATTTCTTAACCAGAACTTTTCATCATAAAGTTTCAGGCACTTTACAACGACCAACACGTGAATAAGGGCACAACTTCTCAGATCACCCAAAGAGCTCCTCTAAGCAATTCTGACTCTGATGCTCCCACTTCTACACTCTATCCATTATTCCAAGACTGGCAGCTTTTTTCCATGAGCAGCAAATGTGGGCATTTCCTTGCCTGTGCCTCCTCTGCTGTGATGGAGGGCTCTTCTTAAAGGAAAAGAAGGATGAACCAGGTGGTGAAGACCAGTCCATTGACACCCAGTGCTGCAAAATCAGGAGCAGGTCCTGTCACTGGGGACCTGGAAAAGGCTGTGACCAGGTGCTGTTTCCATGGACACTGAACAGGGAAAAACCAAAGGGTAGTTTACTTCTTTCTTTCCTTAAAATGTTACTGTACTCACCCACAAACAAATCATTTCAGGGTCTGACAGGGAGGTTGACAAATTATGAGCCCACTGATTTAGTTCTTAAAAGTGTCAAAGAAATTCCTTGTGCAGCTTAATGTTCCTGAATGCCATTTCAAAACAAAGACAACATCTTTCCAGAGGCAGATGTCCCTTGTAGACTCTTGATTTCTGCTGAAAGACCACCTTTAGTGCCCCAAAGTGCTTCCTGCTCAGCAGCCTGCAGGCACCTGCTTTAAAATATGTAGATTTCTGGCACCTCTGGCCTCACTGAGAAACCAACACGAGTTTGGTGCCTTTTGCTTTCAGTTCTCTGAACACCAGTAACACTCAGTCAGCTCTGGAAAACCCTGAGGCCATTTTCAAGTCAGACTTTTGCAAACCCCAGAAGACATTTATTTGCATCCTTGGCCTCCCAGAGGTGTGTGCAGCTACTTAAATCACTTTATAATGAGACTGAGAACACGGGAAGATGTTTTTCCTTTCTCCTCTCCCCTCAGCTCTGTGAGGACAGACAGGGTTTGTCCTCCTGCCCTGCAAGCTGAGAACCAGCAACTGTCACATCTTATTTCTGAAATCATTGGTTACCTCTGCCACCACGGACTGAAACACAGAGGGAGAAGAAGGAAGTTCAGAAGAGGCACGAAAGTAAAGAATAATTTATAATCTTAGGGAGATGAAAAAAAAAAATCCAATTGGTTTAAAACCAGATGAGCTGCAAAGGGAAAATGTCAACTGGCTAAACAGGGAGCATGGGAGGGCTGGGAGTGGGGGAAGGATGTCCCTGCTAATACTGGAGGTGATTTAAATGAAACTGGAAGGCAGCAGAGGCTGAGAGAGAAAAACATCTCTCTGAGCCGGGCCCTTTAAAACCAGTTGCAATTGAAGTGGAAGAATAAAGAGCACAGCAGCTGAGGGCTGGGATAAGATTGATTTAAGACGAGATACAATTTAAAGGCAAGGCAGAGGTGGAAGCAGAGGCAGGAATGAAATCAATTTACACCAAGATGCGATTTAAACTGATGAACTCGGGATGTGAGAAGTGGAGCTGGGGGAAGCAGGGGGAGGGAAAAGGGGGATGGGGAGAAGCAACTTCAGGAGAGATGTGGTATGAGTGTGCTGTGAAGGGAAACGGTGGGTCGGGTTTGGTTTGTTTTTGTTTTTTTTTTTGCTGGAGGACAAAGGGCTGGTCCTGAAAACCTGCACGGAGCCCAAATTTGGTGTGTAGGAGACAAGGAGACAAACCTGCAAGGGCTGACTGCCCCCATGAACCTGAATAGGCACAAATGGACAGTGTTTAACTGATTCCAGCCAGCCAGGTGATGTCTAAAAGGTTTCTTACCTTGAACGGCGATTATCATTTAATCCTGACAGAGGACTCTGAACCATTGATATGTGAGAGTTGTGTGAATATGGGCAAACAACCAAGAGAGCTGCCACTCAAGGAGCTCAGCACTGGGCAGGTCACAGCTTTCCCTAAGGGCTTTCCTGAAATCAAGGAGTTTGACAGGCTTTTACTTGATTATTCTTGAATTAAGACTCAGATGAACACATTTGCAAAGATCTGGTCTTGATGTTCCCTTAAAATAAAGTGCATTTGTTATGAAGGGACTCATTCTTACCACTGATTTCTGCTCCCTATTGCCATTCCCATGCCAAGGCTTGTCTACATACAGGGAAGCAATAGAAGGACTGATTTCAGCCACATTTAATGGCTTTCCAGGGAGGCTGAAAATAAAACAGCAACTCCCCAAGAGGATCCACCACCTGTTTTCCAGGCTGCTGCAGGTACCTGGCTTCAGTCTGGCTTCAAGGCTGCCAGTAGCTTTTCAGGAGTTGTGGGGCATCCAGTGCTGTCTGCACCAGCACATTCCACCTCTGGACCATCCCCACCCTCACCACCTGCTGTCTTTGGGTGGGATCAGAAGACAGAGAAGGGCACCCCTGGAAGGACCTCAGGGAGTGGGTCTGGATCACATCCACAGTATTGTTTGTGTCTGATCCCAGGTGGGCTTTTCCTTGGGTGATAGAGGCAGAATTCCAGGGGCTCACAACTGATGAAGGTCTCCAAATTCTTGGGATGGGCACAAAGCCACCATGCAAGGGGCAGCTTGGGTCTGCAATAACCTGAAACCCTAGAGGCTTTTGCATTGTCTGAATCAAAATACATTCAGAAATAGCAGTGGATTTGAAAGGGAAAACAGGATGAAGGCCATGGAGAGTCCCTTGTTCTGCCCTTCCCAGGCACTTTCCACCTGCCTGAAAATAGCAGCCAAAAAGCCTGATCTTCCTCTTACCTACACAGGGGTAAATCCAGAGCATCTTCACCTTCAAGCCAGTGAAGGAGGAGACTCAGAAAATAGATTGTGCCTACCTTTTATGGCCAGGGTCTTCCTGGTTTAGTCCTTTCCTCTTCTGCTCCCATTAGCAGAGATGGAAAACATAAGAATACACATTTCCACCTTTATCTCCCATGGTGATTTTTTTTCTTTTTATATGTACACTCCAGATTTTGTCTTTCTAGTTACTATTGATTGTGTTTGGGTTTGGTTTTTAGTTGGGCTTTTTTATGGTTTGGTTTGGGGTTTTTTGGGTGTTTTTTGTAACAGCTCCAGGATGGCAAAGGTGGAACTATGGATGACTGAGCAATGCTGGTGCTTTCCAAGGTCCCTCTGTGGAGTGTGTCTGCAAGCAGGAACTGTGTGGGTGTGTAATAGACAGGAGATGCCCTACAAATGAAACCAGGGACTGCCTGCAGGAGGAACAGGAAACAACAAAGGCTGCACAGAACAAAGTGGCTGCAGAACACAATGTGCTAAACCTGAAACTCAGCCGAGAAGGGACTGGATGTGAAAAAAAAAAAAAAAAAGAAAGACAAAGAAACAGTAATCCCTGAGAGAAGGGGGATGTTTGCACTGCCAAGTCATTTATAGAAAGTGGAAAATTTATTTTATGTCAAGGTCCAGCTGAATGCTCACTGGGCAATCTGGATACAGCCCAGGAGGAGCAGTAGATGCTGTGTGTTATTCTTTCAAGACATGGATTTATTCCCTTTATGTGCATTTCACCCAACAACATCGTTATTACATGAACAGATTGGTGGCAGTGTGGGGGATACACTGCACTTTCCACACGGAGGAAAATACTCTAAAAGACACTGTATTTTATGATCTTTATCCCCCAGGTGACTGTCACAGAATGGTTTGGGTTTGGAGGGACATTAATGATCACCTCATTCCAACCCCCTGCCATGGGCAGGGACACCTCCCACTGTCCCAGGTTGCTCCAACCTGGCCTTGGAGGCTCCCAGAGATGAAGCAGCCACAGCTTCTCTGGGCACCCTGTGCCAGGGCCTCCCCACCCTCCCAGGGAAGAATTTCTTCCTAACAGCCAATCTAATTCTGCCCTCTTTCAGTCTGAAGCCAGTCCTAATTTTCACTCCATGCCCTTGTCATGGCCAAGGGAAGCTCTGCCTCCTGCAGAAAAGCCCAGCCATGGACAAGGGCCACTTGTGTGGAAGGTGTCAAGTGAAGAGCAAGGAAAACCAATGAAGAAAGAGGATCTGGGTAGATCAGAACTACAAGAGTGATGTTCAGGTTGGAGGCCCCACACAACCTTGATATTTAGGGACCTCCTTGGGGACACCTCAGTTGGAGTCTGATGCCTGAAGTTGCTTTTTCAGTCACAGAAAGTCAGCAGATATTCCCTTCCCTGCAACTTTCTGCTGAGGAATGAGAGCACAGCTGGAGACATCCCAGTTGTCCACATCCATGGATGTCCCTGCCCATGGCAGAAGGGCTGGAATTAGATGATCTCTAAGCAAACAATTCTATGATTCCAAACATCTTAGCAGGTGGCAGGGATGGAAACAAAACCCAAGACAGTACAAGTGCCATTTCTTTGCTCTTGAATTGTGTCACCCGAGGAACAGAGCCTTTTCCTACCCAGATCCCACTGCTCAGGTCTCTAAGGAGCAATGAACATTCCCTGGAGAAGGCAGAAAGACAGACATTTCAGCTGAGGAAGGGACTAGTTGGGGACCTCAACCTCTCCAAATCCACAGAAAGCTCCTCTCACTTCTCACCAGTTCCCAACAGGTGAAGAATTCCAAAATGTGCTGAGCTGGAAGTGACACACAAGGACCATCCAGTCCAACC
>VYZS01078494.1:8887-28223 GCA_013400695.1 Neodrepanis coruscans | reverse complement strand
TTATTTTGAAAAACAAAGGGAGAAAACACAGAGATAACATTTTTTAAATTGTCAGAGCAACTTAGACTAAAAAAGAAAGTGATAGAAATTTCAGCTTTGTGCTGAAATTTCTATGTATCTCTTCCTGGATATGCACACACATTCTCAACCTTTTTTCTAAAAGTATTTTTAAAATATATTTATTAAATTTCTGAATAAATATTACAGTCTTCTACTGTCACAGCATGTCAAATACTATATNATCCTGTGCTACAGGAGATGGGCAGGAAATACTGCTGGGAAACAAACACCAGTTTAATTTGATTTAGGTATTTGTGAGCTGGAAAACAGCAACTCTCTGCAAGGGGGGAGCAAATACATGAACTATATGCTTAGATAATGTCTTTGTCATGTACTGTTTCAGGGAGGTCCATTTGGCCTACAGGCAAGTATCTTAGAGGTTTGGCATCTAATTTTAAGGAATCCAGTACTGGTAGTCAAGCGTTTGATATTTGATAACATTATGCTGTTTAGTGAATTGTGTTTGGTCTGTGCATGCTGAGTTGTTATTGACTGTTAAGCATACTTTATGAAAATTCTAAATCACTTTAATGTTAAAGAATTCTATATTTGCATTTGGTATTTGTATTTTTAAACTTTTGATAAATAAACCTATATGAAGTCTGAGCATCTCAAATACACCTATTTCTTTATAACTGACCTGTGATGATGTTAATATCAGCCTCCTCCTCCTAATCTCTCTCTCCCTTCTTGCCTGCAGGTTAAGGTATTGCACAATCAGCTTGTTCTGTTCCACAATGCCATTGCAGCATATTTTGCTGGGAATCAAAAGCAGCTTGAACAGACACTTAAACAGTTCCATATCAAATTGAAAACTCCTGGAGCAGATGCCCCATCCTGGCTTGAAGAACAGTAATCAGATCATAGAAGAGGACCCAATGTTAACCTAAAAATCTTTAAATCTGAGGATAATTAAGGGTTGGGGTTGAAGGACTGTTTTAGTGATTCTTGCACAGACAGCTTTAATTTTTCCCCCTTTTATAATACTATAAAATTGAATTTGATAGAAAAGTGGGTGAGTTTAAATGTAATTTCTGTTATTTCAAATACAGAGCACTCCTTTTGTATGTACAGGTTGGTGGTTACTTCTGTAACTGGGATGGGGGAGGGAGAAAGGGAGGGGAAACAAAACTATTATAGATTTGCACTGACAAATGATGCTTGTGATTTCTGGTCATTTTGGTGGCTAGTCAAAGTATTTCCAAATGGAGGTTTACATGATTTGTACCAACATCTGGTATTTTATAGATGAACATAGAAAACATCTTTAGTAGTTTTCATATGACTTTTAAAAAAAGGAGAAAGGTAAAAGAATATTTTGCAGATGAATAATATAAGGCCTATATGCAATACCTGCATATAAGGCAACGGTAGCAGATGGCTCATTGACTACTGGAATTGCAGCAAATGCATTTTTAAAAGATGTACCTTTCCTTCAAAGGGTTAAAAAAACCAAACAAAAAACACTAAAGCAAGAATCACCGTCAGTCTGAGGCTTCTGAGCACACATTTTTGCTTTGCACCAAGTGGTTTGCTGAGTGAGGCCAACCATGCAATGTATGTTTTATTTAAAATGTTTCTTTCTCTATGAAACAAGTACCGTACTAGCCTTAAATCACAGGTATGTGCCTTTTTATAAGATAGTATTTTCCACCAGTGTACATAATCCAAGAACCCTCTCACATAATAGTTTGTCAGTTCCCAGCAAGGGGAAGGAGACTGTGTAAATGCTGTGTCATTGAACACAGAGCAAGTTAAAGCTTTAGTTAAACTTCATGGACAGGTGTGATTTGGAGAGGAAATCAGGCCAGTATGTTTTTTTCTGTTTAATTGAAAAGCATACTTCAGTAATGGGAGTAACATGGAGGATGCTTTTTTAATTTCTCCATCATTCGTGTAGTCCTTAAATGTAAAATTATATGTCAGTTTTATCATAGACATTTTAAATTCAATATATTGGAGTCCTCATTTGCACATGTTATGTTGCTTTATGTTATGTTAAGTAAAATTAAATACTTCAAATACGTTATTTACAATGGTGTGGATTGTATGATTTATGTACTGTATGTTCAAACACCTTTCAGCTGATATTAATTAAGTTTTCAGTGCTTAACAGCTGTTAATGTAACTGTAAATCAAACTTTTTAATCATTCCTCATTAAATTCTTGGCCTGACAGAGACTTCTTTATGTTTTTGTTCTGTCAGAATCTCTTGTAATAGCTCAGTTATGTTCCCCAGAATGTATATCCTGTGTGAGTTTTGTATTCATATTAAAGGTGTTTGCAGTCAAACTTCCTTGACTTGTGATGGTTAAGAGTAGAACAGAGCTTCTGCAGTGAAAGCTTAGTCCTGTTTCTGTGAGTTGCCATCCCTGCCCAAGAATTCCTCATAAAGCAGTATTAGGTGGTAACACTGATGTTTTTTCATTTTCAGGTGATTTAATAATGTGCAAATTCAACTGGAAAGTAAACTCATAGTGAAACAAATCTTGCAGTTCAGTACTTGAACTCTTAAAAGAAAATTTAATTTCATTTACAATTTTTATGAAGCCATTGACTTCCACTGTCTCTGAATCTTGGCACATGTATGGTATGATGGTACAAGAAAAATCAGCTGTGTGACTGTATGGTTGAGCTAGGAAATGCACTGTAGCAGGGATGAAGAATGCAAGTTGACTACAAGTTAAGTACGAGCTTTCAGAACACTGTAGGAACACATAAGGAACGTATGCTATTGGTTTCTATCTCAGACTCATGTGTCTCCTGCCTAGGGTAGTTTTGGCTCAGAAGGCGTTAATCTGTCAGAAATGGTAAGAGTGGACTTGAATCCTTTTGAAGGAATGGTCCAAGTGGCTTTGTGTAACCCTCGAACTTATGCAATGGCTTAAAACTGCTAGTCTGTTCACCTGTCTGAAAAGATTGGACCAAAGAGATTGCTGTCTGTTTACACCAGGGGGAAGGAAGAATTAACTTCGATTTTGCTCACCCAAGAAATTATTATAATTGGTAGCCTCAGTGAGGAAAGTTCTCTGTTCAGCTGATCAATAGATTATTAAACTGATACTACCCCATTGCAGTACTTTTAACTTTCTTTGTCTCCACTGTAATATATGTGCATATGAAATAATTCAGACTCATCTCTTATAATCGAAATTAGCTCTTTAGATCTAACCAAATTTAGAAAATTGTATCCAGAGATCATAACAGAAAAGACACTTCCAAATCTTCTAATGGGAAGTAATTATGGTTGTCAGGCTTTCTGATGCTCGCAAAAAAGCTTTACAAATATCTTAAGGTTGTAATGCAGCTTCTATCTAGGTAGACAGTTGTCAGGATGGGGGTCTTTTTGTTGTTTGCAGAGGAGGCAGTAGTTGCCTAGTAGAGTCGTGTCTGTGAAAGATTTCATCTCTGTTAACAAATTATCACATTAATGCTTACAATGTTGTGTGAGGTTTCTTAGATTGAAGAATTCAAAGTATTTAGTAGCATTTTAAGATATGTTATTTACCTGCTGTACCAGAGACCTAGGAACTGGTTTGATTCTCAGTGGCCGTTCTGTAAGTTATATGTACTCCTGGCTTGTTTGAAACTTGTTGTTCCTCTTACTTTGTTTGTTTTAATTCTACCAACAGCTTTTCTGCTCGAAAAATGCTCTTTGGCCTACTCCATGCTTTGTCAAGCCCATTACAAAAAACCTCTCTGGTTATAAAATGTATTTATATTTTTATCTGAAGAGACATCTCTACAAGCAGAGTACAGTAACACACCAGCATCATTAAAGTAATGGCTTTTTTTCAATCTTCAGCCAAATGGCTTTCTCAGAAACCTTATCTCTTGACCGACTGTCCTTCAAAAAATGATCAAACCCATATAAAAGGAAAGCTAGATTTTCCCCTCAACTCTGTTGGGGGGGGCATATTCACTTTTTATGCTCTGCTTATCTGCTCTTTTTCCTTGTTGTGGTGTTACAAGAAGTATAAGCTATTGTAATTATTTAGCATTCCACATCTGCAATTATCTTTAGGCTTGATGCTTCTTAGTCTGGTTATCTTTTCCAGGCTGCATGCTTGGTGTGCAAGTTGTACTAGTCATGGATTTTTTTTTTATATTAGCCATAAATCTCTTCGTATTTTGGGATAGCCCCTACCCTAAACTTAACCCAACTACTGGCAACTAAGTTGTGTCAAATTCAAAGAGTTTTGGTGTTTGTTTGGGGTTTTTTTGTGAAAAGATCCACAAAGGAGTTGACTGTTTCTTGGTTCATATTTCTCTCTCCTTGTTACTTGGCTTTGTTAGTAGCACTTTGACATCTCTGCCTTCTTTCGGGTTGTTCAGGTGTTAAAGCTGGGGATACCTGGCAGGCACAGTTCTGTGTCTGAAAGCAGTCTTGTTCACTTCTACACCTATTTTCACAAAGGTCCTTTCTCTTCATTTCCATGAGGCTTGTGTGGAAACCAAATGGCAGGTAGATAGGGTGTGTTTACATGTTTTTGTCAGTGTAGCAATAGTTTGAAGTGAATGAAGGAAGTACCTTACCCTGTAGTGTAGGAGTAGCAAGTAAAATGGCTTGTGCCTGCCTTGGAGAAAGGCATAAATTGGTGGAGAAGCAGTGGAAATATTGTGCTGCTGTTTCATCAGAGTCTCTGTACTGAGACACAGAGCAGCAGTGTCTGAACCTTGCAGAGCAATGGTCTTGGACATAAAAGCTCAGTCTGTGGTTTGCAAATCCTTTGTTTCCTGCAGCTGAGAGCGCTGGCACAAAAGCGTTGCCTTTTACACTTCAGCTGTCCTTCTTAAAAAAAAAAGTTTTAAGGGGGCAGGAGCAGCAACAATCCTGAGCTGTCCAGTATCGGGGATGTGCTTCTGTCAAGTACTTATGCTCAGTGAAATATGTGTTCAGCTTTTTATAATGTGAACACCTTTTATAAAGGTGAACAGAGCTTTGTTTTCTGAGCAGATACACTCAGTCTCATCTCTTTGAGAACCTGTTTTAAAGTGAATAGCTATTGGAAGAATGGGAGTATTTGATATTCCAGGAGGAGCAGAAAGCGAGATCAGGAGTATCTTTCCAGAGTTCCCTTGCAACATCGAGATGGGTACCAGTGTGTCTGCATGATAACACTTCTTAATTAAGTGCAGAGATCAGATATAGGAGAAATAAACCCGAAACAAATTTTTAGTTCAGGTTTGCCCTGTTATTGCTGTTCATGGCAGCGCAAATCCATTTGTTCAGTCAGGAACAGTTCAGCTATCAGCAGTGTGTTCCTAGTAAATGTACTTAACAAGTGGTGTGTCCTACCTTGCTAATTTAATAATTACACATCACACTGCCTTTTAGAGAATACTAAAGACTTTACATTCAAGCACTTAAGAGTTAAATAATGCTAAAAACTAGTGTTGCCTGTTAAATCTCGATTTGCCTTTCTTACATATGTGTATGCATCACACTAGTTTCATGTGATACTGGTAATTAATTGCAGGGTTTTGTTTTGAGAGCTTAAACTACCACAGTGCTTAATTTTGAAACCAAATAGAACTTGGTTTTAATGTGACTGGAGTGTCACAATTAACTTTTTCTTCTGCTTTTGTCCAAATGCTGCAGAATTGAGGGCTTGTAATGAAGATGATGACACCTTTTGTTCAGGTGGTGTAAATTGCTTTTTTTCCATTAGATCTGTTTGGACATTTAAATTCATGTTCAGCTCTTTGTGCTCTAAAGAAAAGCAGAGTTTACTAAATAAATGCGGGGTTTTTTGTCTCTCGGAGGAGGAAAAATAATGTCATCTTGAAAACTGTCTTGAGCATTTCATTAACTAGAAATCTTTAAAAAATTAACAGTATGATTTTGGTTTTGTAGTATACCAACTCATCTAAATGCTATCTGTTCTAGGGAGGTGCGCTTGTTTATTATAGGTGGGGCTGCTTGATCTACCTATTATTAAAGTTGCCTAATACTTCCTACTGTAAAGACCTGTTTTCAGTTTTTTGTACCTCAGATTAATTTTAGCAAAGTGGGCAAAATATTTGCCTCATGAGTATTAACAAGTTTAGGGAAAAAAATCAGCTGAAGACCTTATTTGCTAACAATATTTTGGAAAACTTTGGAGAGAACAAACCCACAGGGTGGGGAAAAGTGAAGAGTTTAACTTCATATCCGGACTGGCTCCCAAGTCCTCTGCTGTCGTGTTCAGGGTTTGAGTTTTTTAATACAATGCCATTATGTAAGTCTCTTGTTTAGCTTGCTCTTTCCGTCTTTTCGAATGAACATTTGTGCTCATGACTGGCAGCAATGAAAACAAGTCTCTTTGGCTCCAACACAAGCAGTTGCAGTCCAAGCAGCAAAGCACTTCCTTGCTGATGACCTCAGGGGTGACCTGACACTCTCGAGGAATGTCCATGCTGGCTCAAAGCTGAGTGTGTCCTCTCCAGCTGCTGCTAACCCTGCCAAGAAGAGATGTGTGGTGTAATGGGAATTGCCTTTTACTGTAGTTGAACTCTTTTCACTCAGTGAATTTTGAGCTTAAATGGCTAGGTTCTGACATTTTATTCCTTATATTTTCCTTTTGTTTTATTTTTTTAATTGGGTGATTCAACAGGCCGTCTTGCCAGACCAGTAGGTCAGATCTCTGCTGCAGAACTGTAAGCTGAAATGGTGTAACCTCAGCAGCCATGGGGCCTGGGCTCCAGGCCTGAGGCCGCAGGAGACCATCTGGTCTCCCCCTCTTCCTCTGGTTCTTGCCTTCCAACTTCTGAGCAGAGGCAGTAGTCCAGGTTAAGCACTCTACACTGAAGTAAGACACGATTTTGTCTTCCTGCTCCTGCCTTCCTACCCCTAGCTATGCCAAGGCGTTGTTTTCTCTCTCGTGTGCTCAGCTTGGAACCTCTGGTGGCTGATTGAGCAAGGCTGGAGATGAGGTTTTTTATTTCTTCCTCCTTGCTCAGAAAAGGAAGAGTTTCTGTTTTTGCCTTGGAATTTGCCTCCTTTAAAATGTAGTGTTGGGATAAGTGGGCTGGCTATTTATTCACCTGAGTGAATGAAGTTCTTCACCTTTATTCCTCTGGGAAAAGTGATTTTATTTTTGAAATAGGATTCTATGTCTTGTTAAAATATTTTAGAACAATGTATTTGTTTGCTGTATCATCAGTGGATGGTACTTTGGCTTTCAGGTCTCTACACTCATGTGCGCTGCCACCTGGGGCGACGTAACCCCGGGCTGTGATCGCATCTTAAATTCGTCTGAAGTACTCTCGCACCGCCCGCTTTGGAGACTCAAGCGGCCGAGCCGGGGCGCCCGTCTTGTCTGCCTGCTTTCCCGGGGCTTGCTGGGCTGAGCCGGCGGGGAGCGTCCGGGTGAGGGATGCAGGATGGAACAGGGGCTGCGCTTGCTTGGGAGCGAGGGCAGAGGGCGAAAGGCTTCAGCCGTGCAGAGGAGCTCGTTCCTTCCAGCCGGGTGCGCTGCCGGTAGCACTGCTGTCCTGTTTCTATAGAGATGGCTGCTGTGATTGCGGTGACAGCGTGCGGTAAAGAATGGATGGATGTGTGGATTGATCAGCTCAGCAGGAGCTGGCTTAAACCAAGTCCCACCGGGGACGCCACTGCGCATCTTCGTACGCGGCCGCGGCGGCAACAGCGCTGAGGAGCGGGTCGCTCTCCTGCCGCACGGGCACTGCGGTGCCACCGGCCGGGCACGGAGGGAGACAGGACCCCGCTGCCCCCGNGCGTGTTCCCGCGGGCGCGGAGGTGAGCGGGCGGGGCGCCGAGGGCGCTCGCCGCGGGTCTCCCCTCGCTGGGCGGGGGCTCCGCGCTACTGGGGGGGACCGAGGGGTCACCGCCAGCGTACGTGGGTCCTTCTCCGCCTTCCCGAGGCGTCGGAGGGGTGAGCGCTCGCTGGGCAACGGGCTCCTCTCCTGGCGGGACCGCGGGGCCCGACCTCCCCCGTCCAGGGCTGAGAGCCGCCGCCGCTCCCCCCGCCCAGCGGGTGCGTGCTGCGGTGCGGGGGCTGCCGCGGACCTCCGGGTCTCTGCGGTGGGGCGGGGGTCGGGCAGCTGCCGTCGGGCCCTGCCGGGGGTGCTTCTCAGGACTCCGGGGCCCGGGGGGAGCGGGGCGCGGTGTTGCGCCGGATCCAGCCGAGCCGCCCGCGTCCTCCGCGCTGCCCCGTGGCGTCGGTGCAAGGGAATTACGGAGTAATGATCTCTCTCGGGGCCCGTCGGGTGGTCCCGGCGGCAGGGCCCCCCACAGGGCGGCCAAGCACCTGCTCCAGACCGAAAACGGATGAGGCTTAGTAAGGGCTGCTCCACTGGAAGACCCTTCCCTGCGGCTGGGAGCCCAAGCAAAAACCAGCTGAAATCGAGCCCCCAGCAAAACCTGTAGGGTCCCTGCTTGCCCCAGCCCGATGGCCGTGCCCATCCTGCTGGCGCGGTGACCTCGCTCGAGGGTCCCTTGCCCATCCCGGCCGGCTGACAGGGACGTGGTTCCCTACCGGGGGTTTTGTTGGATGCATTTGGTGGTGAAGTTTGAAGTTGCCGTGATAGCGCAAGTTGCATCTTTGTAACCCGCAGGTTTTGGCAGGATCAGGGGCTGATTATCGGTGTTTGCCGTTCCTCTGTTTCCAGTCAGCAACTAGTTGATCTCTTTGCCTCTTTGTACAGCGGTTGTTGAGACACAGACATCCAAATACTGTGGTTGGGCTTTGGTGTCAAAACCGGCGTTGTTCTCATGAGAACTTGGAGGGCGCCTGCCACAGAAACGTGGGCAGGAGAAAACGTAAGGTGTGAGTTAAAGGGAATAATATCTTGCAGTGTGAATTATGAAATGCCCTTCAGTGCATCGGGCATTTCACTTGTTAATTTGTATATGCAAACACAGTGTGTGTCCGTCTCAGTGGCAACTGCCTTTTTTGCAAGAAACAAATTACTTTAGAGTGATTCTCTTCTTACCTGGGGAGAAAGTAGTCCCCACCCTCTAAATTTTAAATTACATTTCCAAGTTAGATTAGGTTGGCTAAAACAATAAATGAGACAAAGAAATAAAGTATTTCTCTTATGCCAAATATGGACACAGTTAAAATGTGCAGTAAAGACATTGCTTTTGCACTTCTTGGACTGTTTTGGGTAACAAACATACCATAATGAAGTGTAATTGAGACATCTTAAACGTTTGTTCTTGGCTCCTTTTTTCTCCCCATTTAATCCTTCGAGGAGTGCAGAGAGGCTCCTTAGGAATTAAAATTTGCTTGGCTTCTGTTACAAATCCCAGTCCCAGCGTGTCTTGGTAGTTCACAGTTGGAACTGGCTGCGCTGTTCCCCACCTCCTCTTGCTGTACTTCCTGCTCAGAGGCACCTGCTGATACCAACAAGCAGCCCAGTGCCTGTCCTGGCTGCCAGCTCCTCTCCTCTCCCACCCACGGGAATGGGGGGAGCACTGGGAACATCTCTGAGCCACTCCTCTGAGAGGCAGCATGAGAAGAGAATTCTGACCAGTCTCCTGGTACCTGGTAACTCGAGACCAACATCCTCTTACAAGCAGGTGACCTCTGTCACCTGAATCGTGCTTATCTGTCAGAAAACAAAGCTGAATGCCAGCCTTTATGCTGTGCCTCTCCTTTCCTGCCCTCCTTCCAAATGCTGATTCTTCCCCTTTTGGTTATGGCTGACTGTTACTTCATCTAAAGCAGTACAGGGCTTGTTGGCTTGAAAATAGTTTTTCCTGTTTTATCTATGTATCTATCTTTACATCTAGGTTGGGACGTTTTCTTCCCTGTGCCTTCACTTCTTACGTGAGGAGTGTCCCTTGTCTAACTCAGAAGCGCTCAGGTCTGAGTTCAGTCGTTTTCCACTCTTGGGTGTTAGTGCTGGGACTCTGATGATTCATCCACTACAACTTTGTTCCATTAGGATTTGATTCTGTTTTTCCTAAAGCATCCGGATTTATTGGAAGTTTCAAAATGAGATTCTTGCACATTGCCTGGGGCATGGTCGGTCAGTCTGTCTGTCTCTTCTTTTTTTTTAATGTTTTAAATCTGTGGGAACCCAGGCTGGAAAATAATAATGTTGAATACTGCTTTGTGAAGGTGGAAAACTAGCTAATACATTTTTAATTTTTAAAGAAGTAGTTGGGGGGAAAAGTGTTTTTCCTAGTTGAGTATTTCTTTAAATTAATGCAAGACTTAATTGCTTTGAGTGGTTAATCTCTTTCCACCACCTTGCACCTGCTTTTTTATGCTTCTCTGCTTCTCTGATCATGAACTTGGGAGGAAAGGCGTGAACATACAGAGCCCTGTAATAGCAACTGGGTATTAATGCTGACTGAAGTTTGAAACACTCTATCCTGATCCACTTTCTTTGTAGTTTTTCTCCTTTTTACCAGGCCATTAAAATATTTTCCATCATTTCTATGATTTAAGTCTCATACAGGTTTTTATGTATGTTTTCTATTCTTGTGAATACGGAGATAATGTAAGGTATAAGATTACAAAATCTGAAGCAAGAGGGAGGCGTTCATTGCTACTTGTGCAAGCTTTTGAGAAGAACAGGTACAGTAGATCGTTTTGTGTCAGTTTCCATTGACTTCAGTGAAGCTGTCGGCTGAGTCCTTGCAGACCAAGAGAGAATTTTCCCTGAGGCTTATTTCTGTGACTTGGGTCTGTTTGTTCGTGTGCAGTCTAATGAAGGATCTCTGGCAAAAATAGTGAAGTTTTTTCATCACTATTATAAAATGTCAAATTGATCTGGGTTGCTATTAGCTCCATGTGAGCCCTGCTGAAGAGGCATATCACTAAATCAGTGCCAAATTTCTGATTGGATGTTGTTCTTGTGCCAGTGCATTACTTCAGCTTTTTCAGTTGAGTTTTCCTGTGACTGATTTTTCCTCAGAGACTGTTTGTCTTCTGTCTAAATTTGTTTTGTGTGGCATCTTTGATTTTTTCTTTTTGTCAATTCCCGAATATTTTTTTGTAGATAGCTTCCAAATTTCCATAAAATCATGGGATTCTTCATTAGTCTGTATTTAAAACACTTTGTTTTCTCTGAGACTTAGAATTAAATCTGTTTCAACAGATTTAGCATATCAAAATTGTGGCTTTTGTAGAAGTCATACTCTTGAAGATTTGCTGTCAATAACAGCATCTTCATTTAGAAGGTGACAATATAAGAAAAAATGTGAAAAACTGTGGTGATTCCTGTTAAGTTGTTCCATGAGATAATCTAGACATAAAAGTTTTCGTAAACATCTAAAGCTTTGCATCTGTACAATGCTTAGGATGTGTAGGGTCCTATTCCTATCAGCTCCTCTGTCCTTTATGTTATCGAACTGGCTCCGTTAATTTAGATGCTGAAGTAAATTATAAGGGGTGAGTTAAACAAACCATGATCTTTCTTCTCTGAGTGTATTTTGGGAGGTGGTGTAGTCAGTATAATGCTCAGTGAACGTAGAGAGTTTAGGGAGTGCACACTATTTTTCCCTTATTGACAGCTATGTGAGAAACACAAAGGCAAAAAAAGTAGTACATTATGCTAGATTGTTAAATCTTCAACATACTGTTCGTTATTTTAATGCAATTTGGATTTAAGCTGTGAATTCAAAGGATTCAAGCAGTGCCTCTTTGATCCAGTTAATCCAGTACCATAGTTAGTTCCAGCTATGTGTAGTCACCTTTAAAAACATATCTGACATTAGGAGTGGAATAATACTAATTTGTTTTAATAATTTCAGATAAATATATTCTCTTACTCAACTGAGATTAATAGGTAGTTTTGTTATCTACTGTGGATGATTTAAGAAGTATTCTTATTTTTATATGTTCTTGAAATCTAGGCACCTAAAGCTGTTTAAAATCTTGGTGTGGATAAGTATTACACAACTGCCCTGTGAAAGAATTTTGATTTACTAAATTTCTCTGCTGGATTTACAATTTGATAGCTGTTATACCTTAATTTTGATGTCTTTGGTGCAAGGGACAGTATCCAGTCTCTCTGATCTGAGTTTCCCTATTGTCCTTTGTCACAGGTTGCGAAGATGGTACAGTCCCCTCTTGTGTTGCTGCTGCTGGCAGACTAGAGTTTGAGAGGGGGTGGTACCACTGCCTGCTGCATTCACTATTGAATGTTTCAAACCCATCCAAGGAAGTAACACTCTCCTCCTTGGAGAGGTCGTAAAATGCATGTTATGAATTGTCTCTCCTTGGTCAATGATAAAGAAAATGGGGCTATTCCAGTTGCAACAGGATTAATGAGCGAGGATACGACAACAGCATCTCAACTTTCTCAGCCTGCAGCATCACCGCTCTCTCCACCATGTCCCCTCGCAGGGGCTCCCCCAGCCCCTCCGCTTCCCCCAGGGATGCTGCCTCCACCACCACCCCCTCCTCCACTGCCTGGGCCAAGCATACCTCTGCCTCCACAGCTGATAAATGGGCATGACAGCCATGGCAAAAAAAAACGAATGCGGAGCTTTTTCTGGAAAACCATCCCTGAAGAACAAGTCCGTGGTAAAAACAATATCTGGACAATTGCTGCAAGACCACAGTATCAGATTGATACAAAGACAATTGAGGAACTTTTTGGGCAGCAGGAAGAAACCAAGCCCCAGGACTCCCGAAGTCGATCTTCAAAGTCTTCCTTTAAAGAGACTAAAGAGGAGGTAAGAATTGAAGTAAAACCTCTTTTTTTACATAATGCTGTAGGAGTTATGTGAATTCTGCCTCGCCTTTGTCTCTTTCTCTGTCATGTTTCATCCTTATGGCAAATTTGTCTTGATTTGAAGGAGAGGGGAATGATGGGAGGGATAAACTCTTTGTTCTTAGTGGCACATATTTGTTTTTCAAAGAGTTAACAGTGTTTTATTATTTCAGCTTGGTAAGTGCTGTGATTTCATTACCTGTTAAAATAAATACGCTTAAGTGGAGGGAGCTGAAGGCATCTCTTGTTGGATAGCCCTCAACTTTTCAGTGTAGAACATGGGTTTGTTGTAGCCTTTCTTTTCAGCTCTTCCACTCTGTCTGTGGTGCAGACAAGAAGTTGTACCTGCATGCACATGCAGGTACATGCATGCACCAAACAGGAGAGAAGAGGGTCCTGTTGCACAGGTTAAATGATGAATATACTCCTGGTGTCCTAGAGACATCGGGAAGGGAACTGCAAGTATGACAGCAAGGATATAAAGCATAATATAGTAAGGGTATTTGTTATTTGATTGAGATAATTTTAAAGTTTCACCTTTCATAAACATGGCTTTCCTGCTCATAAAAGCTTTGTTTCATCTACCTTGCTTTTTCTGGACATTAAAATAACCTCCCAAGAAGGTCTGAAGATTGTCACTGATTTCTGGTGGTGAGGTGGTACATACTGAGTACTGTCAGGTTCAGAAACTCCTCACTGAACTGATAAGTAGCTTTTCTAGTTCTTAAATCCTGATTTATAGACAGCCTCTTTGTGAAGCCTGAATTGAATTGTCTCAAGTGATCTTTCAGTGAACTAATTGGAGAGCTAAAATGCAGATTTAATCACTGGTGTGTGTCTCCATACACGTTAGCTTGTAAAAATACAGAGGACATGGACAACAATGCATCATTTTTAGCGAGAAAATAGGGAATTAAAGTTGCTGGTGTCTTGCAAGATTTGGGAGATGTCAAAATAAGATCAGCAGGGACAAGATGAGAAACAAATGTATCGATAGCGTGCATTTTGTACATAGGCTAAAATTAAAAGGTTTTAAAAGGCAGGTGTATTGCAGGCTCTGACATTGGGAAGTAGTAATCGGGGCCATCATCAGAGGTAGTCATTAACCTCTGTGCTGTTCTCAGGCTATGTTCATCTTTGAATCAGGAGTGTAGTGAGTGGACTTCCTGTGCTATGTACAGATGCTGCATTTTCCTTAGAAGGCTCCCCCTTTCAGGACTGCTGTGTGGTGAAGATCTAGTTCTAGTAAAAATTACAGTAAGTTTCATAAATAGAATGTGGTACATAGTATGCAGTAGCTGGGGCAGAGAAAACCCCAGTGTGCTCCAGAACTCAAGCAGTGTTAGAGATGAGAATTAGGGACCTGGAAAACAAGGTATTCTCCAAGATACAGTGCCGTGGAAACAAAAACCTGCCTTGCTACAAGTTAATCTTTTTGTGCATCTGTCTGGAGCTGACACGGTGGTCCAGTGCATCTACACTGCTTGATCCCTGTGCAACCTGGTTCAGGGCTCCCGTGGTGACTTTGCACGTGGTGGGTGGTGAGGCAACAGGACTTGCCTGTGGGTGGTGCCACTTAGGTGACAAAATGTTCAACTCCGTTCCTAAGCTTGCTGCAGCAAAGCATGCTGCAGCAGTGTGTCAGACAGTGATGAGCAATTTCTTATGTGTTAATGGACTTTGCAGGCCTATCTGCTTAGCAAGGAGGGAAGGAGATAATCCTGAGGAGCTATGTGTTATTGGAAGTGCGGAAGTACAGATGCACAACAGCTCACACGCTTAACGTGACTACAGGCATTGTTCAGCAAGGGTCTGGAGATCTGAGGCACGGGCAATGTTTGTGACTCCCATCCTTGGTGCTGTCATGTGCTGCTCACTTACCATAAGGCAGGATGGTTATCCTCAGTTCACTGTAGTAAAACCTACGGAGGCTGAAAGAAGTTGGGGGCAGGCTGAGTGTCTGTGTGACCTTGTGGAGAGCGGGTTAGCCTGGGGCCGGGGGGGCTGTAGTTCTGTTTGTGTCTATGTTGCTGGCCAGCAGGGGAAGATGGACAAGACATTTTATGTTTCAGTATCTCCACTCCTTTTGTGTAAAACACAGTTGATTTTAGAAAGCACTTTATGGTCTCGCGGTGAAAAATGTTTGTTGGAGTTTAAATAGTGGAATTAGCTGAGTTGGCGTAGTATGTCAGCAGCAATTTTTCAAGATAACTTCAATTGCATACATTCAGCTGTTGCTTAAATCCAAATCTGAAAAAAAACAGCACATGTCCAAAGTGCTGTACAGAAGTGCTCTGTTGTTGCTGTGAGGTTCCCCTCGGTGCAGTGGTGTAGCTTCAGTGGAAATGGTGAAGAGTGACTCTTCAGCTGGTGTTAAGGGCACTGCCCCAGAGACTGTGGAGGAGACTGGGGTTTTCATACCTTTTCCAGAGATTGCTGTTGATTTTGAAATCATGAGCACTTTTGGGAAAAGTTCTACACGTGTAGGACCTTTCAACACTGCATGCCTTAATTCCTCCCTTACCAGTGTTTTATACAGGGAATTTAGATGTAACATGATCATTATAACAGAAGTCCCTTTTGAGGTTTGAGTCAAACTCCTACAGCAAATGCTTTCCTTTTTGTAAACAATCCCTCACCAAACCCTTAGGAGATTAATTAACATGTTTCCTTGAGTAAAGGCTTAATTTGCCCTATGGTTCCATGTAATTTGAGCCTCTGAAAAATAGGGGGTGTAGAGGTAAGTTTACACTCCAATTTACTTTCCCCATCCTTCAGTGTCACAGTATGGCACAACAGACTCCCAGACTATAGCCTGGCAGTGGAGAGGGTGGAACAGCTTGGTAGCCAGAGGAGCTGGTCTTGCTTTCTCCTTTGAACTGTTCCTGTGCTGCTGTCCCATACTTCACCTGTCTGCTGGCTCTGGACAGACACTGGATAATATAATACAGATATTGGACCCTCTGTAAATATATTAAAGTAAGTAGCTCAGCAAGAGGTCCTCTAGGGTTCTTCATTTGCTTTCTAATGGAGTAGTTTTCTGCTCTTTTAGTGAGTTTTGATGACTTGTGAAAGGGTACAGTGAATTCCAGAGCCTGTGCAAGGGACTAGTGAGACAGAGAGACGGAAGATAGAAGGAGTGAACTGGATGTCTCTTGTCCCCTCTCCCAGACATGCCTTCTCTCTATTTACCCTGTTCTGGCTCTGATGCTCGTTCACCTTCTCGAAAGCTGATTCAACCTGTTAAACCAGTGAAGAACTGACAGCAAAATCCAAATGAGATGAGTACCAGTGTCTGCCTAAGGGAAACAGCAGGCTATGAACATGGCAAGGGAAGATGACAGGGACTGGGACAGCCCTTTAGTAAGCTGCTAGGTTCACTCTACCACACCTGGAAGTACACCTTTCCTCAACGACTCCAGGCAGTGCATCTGGCTTGGAGAATAGAGGCCAAAATATTAAACTCAACAATGCTGATTAGGATGTTGTAAAATGAAGTGCAGGATATAAACAGGAAGTTATTTATATCCTTCCTAACCTCCAGCACAAAGCCTGAGCCACCAGGATGTTCCATGCTTGCTCTAAGTTGTAAACTGTATCCCACCATGTGAAACCCCATTGTTCTTATGCAAAGAGTACACTTGCTTTCACTAATCTGTCATAAATCCACCTTGTCGTGTTCCTGTTCCACATTGACCATTTCATGGCAGGAAACTCCTGTTGCATTTCTGCAGTCACTACAAGGTCAGTTTTGATGGTGAGCTCCTGTGTTCATAGCAAATTGGTGTCGGGGTTCGGGCATAGATATTCTCTTACCATCATCAGAACTTCATCTTGATACTCATAATTTTCCCCTTCTGTTAATATGTTGAAACCAGTGAATAGTTCAGTGGCGGATTAAAATTTGTCAAACTGAGGCTCTGTCATCTGTGTCTGCTGCAGATTTTGGAAATATGTTGGGTTGAATACTATGGTGATGAGAAACAGGTTAATGAGTGAATTAGTGTACTTGCTTTAGATTGCACTGTTTATGAAGCAGGGGTGGGAAGTGTGTGAGCCTGTGATGCTTTGCATTGATGGCAAAGTGCAGGTGTTGAAATGGTGAGAGAGTTTCAGAGAGCTGAAGATGATGGTAAAAACTCTCCTGAATTTATCTAAAGTCAATCATAAGAAACCATATGAGGGTCTTCTTTGGTGTAGAGAATCCCAGTGAGACTAGGAATGTCTGTTCTCGATCTTCAGTTTCAGTCCAGTGTAACTCTGAGTCAGTAGTTCAAGGGTATTTCTGGTGGAAGGCACTTTAAAATCTCTTTATGTGGCAAACAGAGATCTAGAACGTGCTGTGCTGGCAGCAGTGTTGAAGGCATGTATAAATAGAAGATAGGAGCAAACCTGAGCAGAATTCAGAAAGAGCTGCGGTAATGTTTAAAGAGTGAAAAGCAGCAGCAGACAGCTTTCTGCAGGGATGAAATCAAGCAAAATCTCAGTGGAGAAGACTAGACATTGTGAACAGATGTTAAGGCTAAGATTATGAATCTAATATGTAGCTGAACGGGAGGAGGATGATACCATATTTGTGTACAAGGAGTAGGAACTTCTATATATGGAATATCTGCCAGATTCCCGTTTTCTCCCCCTCATACTCCCATCTGGAAACTCCTTGAAGGAGTTACATAATGACAGCTTTTTCAAACAGTTTTGGTAAGCAGACACCAAGCAAGGAATGACCAAAACCTGGGATGTATTTTGACTGTGTGCTTAAACAAGAAATAGGGGGGAAAATAGAGTGTACAGGTCATGTACAGAGCAACAAGTGTGTATAAAATCCTGGTACATAAGAACAGCTATGACATTTTTATGTTGTGCTGATAAGACAAATGCAGCTGTGTATGTTCCCGTCTGTTGTTTTTCTTCAAGGGAAGATGTTAAAAAAATCATCTAATTCGTTTGAGGCTGTACTTTAAATCTGAGTTGAGCCATGGAAACCAAAGGTTTACCCAGCTGATGATCAGTCATCTTATTAAGTTACTGGCTGAAAGTAATACATACAGAAGATTTAACTGTGAATATGCTTAAAAACCTTCAATAAACCAAAAGCCAAATCATGATGGCAACACTTATAAACTAGTAGAGAGAAGTAGGAGAATTAGGAGTGACCAGACCAATTGGTGAGTGGAGCTACAGTTTGAGAGGTCAGTGAGAGGTATCTGCAGTAAAACATTGGAAAAAGATTAGCTACTGCAGGCGGAGAGATAGTTGAACCTGTCCTACTTTAAGGGGCTTTTTCCTTAAAGATTTGATGGGGGCCTCTCAGCTTCTAGGATAACAGGAGAATACACCAAAATCTGTTCTCTTATCTTTGCATACACTAAAATTTAGGACTAGCAATCTAGTTTAGTCTAGTTAAAACTAATATGCTGATATTTCTAGTCTTCACTGTTTTCAGAAGAGAGGAAATTCCGAAATTTCAGAAAACTTTCCAATGTGGTGCACTATTTTCAGCAGATGAGGAGGCTGTCTCCTGGGTGTGTGTTGAGGATAGCCCATAAATCATACTGATATTTTCACTGTCACCAGCTGACTGCAAGCTAATTCAATTTCATGACAGTTCCAATGTTGCATTTATATCTGTATTTCTAATTTGAGCTCTGTCACAGAGGTCAGAATGCCTTTTTGGTTGTCAAAACTTGAAACATCATGTGAGTCCAAGAGTAGTCTTGAACATGTATGTGTACTGAGCTGTTTCATTGTAGCAGTCAGGTGACACAGTTAACGTGAAACAGTTCTTTTGTCCTTGTAAATCTCATGACTTTTGTATCTGTTATCACCAAAATAGCTGTGGTAAAATTTTAACCTTAAGAATACAATTTGCTAAAACAGGGCAAGTGTCTCAGATTTAAACTTGTATGTTGTTACAGGAAGAAAAAGTAATATAAGAAGAGTTACATTTTTTTAATTAATTAATGGAAAATGTTGGGGGGTGGGGAGGTGCCTGCTTAATCTCCAGAGTTATACACATAAGATGATGCAACAAATCAGCTTTAAAATACAGAGCAGGGGGGAGACTTAGTTTATTACAGATTTCCTTTTTCTTCTGGGTAAAGCAAACAGATTTGAGCATTATCTGTCTCAGGTTTTGATTCAAGATCAACTTACCTTTCTGTGAATCAGCATGGCTGTTAGTTTGCATGAATGAAATCAGTAGTGCATACTGACCTCTGCTTAGAAATCCCACCCTCACACTTGTTACAAAACCTCTGAAATAATATGGGGTTTGAAGTGTGGTACTCACTGACCTTGGGGCCTTCAAATGCAATACAACATATTATCGGATAAGCAACCTTTTGCAGATACAGGGTTATGAAATAAGCATGAAGAATGTTTTTACTTTGTAATGAAATAGAAATATTGATTCCTTACATATATCTTGTTATGGACTTTTTTTGCTTCACTTGGAAAAAGGTGTTGTGAGTGTGTTATGTATTTTCCTGGTGAAAACTGGTTTGTAATATATGGTTTCTGTTGATTGTGACTGTTGAAGTGACTGTATATTCATTTGGTCTGTGATTTGGTGGCAACTGCACACAATTATCTGTAGTAA
>VYZS01078489.1:83990-116502 GCA_013400695.1 Neodrepanis coruscans | reverse complement strand
GCCCGCGGCGGGAGGAGGGTGCCCGGGGCGAGCGGCGCCGCTGCCCCGAGGAGGGGGGAGCCGTCATGGGGGGCGGAGAGGGCTGCGGAGCCTCCGATCCCCACCTCCGGCGACCCCCCTCTGCGGCTTCCGCAAGGGTTAATCGGGAAGCCTCCGAGCCGGTGGAAAGTTTGAGGGCTGTAGCAGGGGAAAGCTCCCGGCAGCGGGGAGCCCGGGAGGGCGGGCGGCGGCGTTCGGTGCCTCCTTCCCGAGGGACTGCCCCGCACACAGCGCCCTCGCCGTGAGCGCAGCCTCGGCAGGCGGTTCAACAGCAAAAGGGGGTTCCCAAATCCGAAATTCTCGGAATTCGACGGAAAATACCGCCGAGAAGGCCGTTCCAGAGGGACACCTAGGGGGAGAGGGGAACGCTGGCTGCGGGCTGAGCGGAGGATGAGGTGATACAAAGGAAATCAGTGAAGGGGGTGCTCATCTTGGGAAACCCAGGGTCTGGTTTCTGAAGCTGCTGACAGCGCCAAGTGGTTCCTGTCCCAAGCTATGAGCTCCTGGAGTTCAGAAAATCTCGGGCACCGTCTTAGCACCAAACAGGGGGCCCAGTGCGATGGTGTCTCACAGATTTGTGCCCTCATGTCACCTCACGGGAAAGAGAAGAGCTCTGGGATGTGAAAAGAAATGACCTTGCTGGGTGGTGCCTGGTACATGATGGAAATAAGGGAAAGACAAGGCAAGGAGGAGGAGAGCAGCCTGTTGTGACAGCACTTTATCTTCCCGCTGTCCCCTTTCTCTCCACTGATTTTCCTGAAAGCGTGTGAAGGCTTTCTGTGAAAGGACATCTCAGGGCTCTGTGACATCTGCCTACGGATACATTAGCGAAGGTGCCAGTGAAGGCTGATGTCCAGCTGTTGGCCAAACAGGACAGCTTGAATGCAAGAGACTGTGAATCTCCAAAATTTATAAGAGAATGTGAGAAAGAACGTGCATTTTGTTTCATTTTTGTTCCTTGCTTTCTTGATTAAAGCTCTGAAAATCAATTTTTTTTCAACACTTTTCTCAGCAACACTCTGTGTATCAAGTTTACTTTGCATTGTGTTAAAAAATTGAGATTCTCCTAGAATTGTATTGGGTTAACCAAGTGGGAGAAGCTTCATGTTGAACTAGTGGCTGCTGGCAACACTAAACCTCCTTTATATTCCCTTGATTAAAAGCTGGCTGACCTGGCAGTTTTCCTCAGGCATTGACCTGAGCAAATCCTCCAATGGAGCATTCACAAGAGAACGGCTATTACAGGATGAAAAAAAAACCATAAACAGCATTTGCAAGGAACAATGGTCCATCACAACACACCTGAAGGGTTTTTTTGAAGTACATCAAATACTCGGGTTTAAGTCAGACACTCTTTGGATCGCCTTTGGTCCACCTCCGTATTCCCACACCGATTTCTCTGACACACAGTCATGACCAGTACTCTAAGCCCATAACTCGGTCCCAGTTCCNTTTTTTTCAACACTTTTCTCAGCAACACTCTGTGTATCAAGTTTACTTTGCATTGTGTTAAAAAATTGAGATTCTCCTAGAATTGTATTGGGTTAACCAAGTGGGAGAAGCTTCATGTTGAACTAGTGGCTGCTGGCAACACTAAACCTCCTTTATATTCCCTTGATTAAAAGCTGGCTGACCTGGCAGTTTTCCTCAGGCATTGACCTGAGCAAATCCTCCAATGGAGCATTCACAAGAGAACGGCTATTACAGGATGAAAAAAAAAAACATAAACAGCATTTGCAGGAACAATGGTCCATCACAACACACCTGAAGGGTTTTTTTGAAGTACATCAAATACTCGGGTTTAAGTCAGACACTCTTTGGATCGCCTTTGGTCCACCTCCGTATTCCCACACCGATTTCTCTGACACACAGTCATGACCAGTACTCTAAGCCCATAACTCGGTCCCAGTTCCTCTTAATCCTCCAGGTGCCTTTGACTCTACTTGTTATTCCCTCCTCAAACTTTTGTTGGTTTTGACTCCTCTGTTTTTTTTCCTTTCATGGATAATTTGGCTTTGCTCAATAACACTTCAGCATTTCTTCCTTCAGAAGATCCCCACAAACCAGCTTCCAGCTTTCTTCTGAAGTGCTTTGTTGCTCTGAACTTGGTCCCAGTTCCCTTCTTGATACAGAATTTACTTTGGAGTGATTCCTGCCCGATAATCTCAGATCTTCCCTTTCTCACAAGCCATTTCAGAAAAGTATTTGCCCTCCAGATTCCATTAGCCATACTCCCTCTAGCCTATCCTGCTTTGCTGATATCACTACTTTGGTATCAGCACACCAAAGCTAGAGTAACAACTGGTGATTACAGGAATGGATTATCCCTCTTGACATTGCTCAATCAGCCAAATTTTTCAAGTCAAATATGGGTCATTTTTGCTTTCGTATGCAAAGAAAAGCAGAAATACTCATGCCTCTCTGAGCTGAATTGTGGTTCATATGTGTTTTAAGATATAAGAAACAGTCTCTACTGGATACTCAAGCACAATTGCATGACCTGGAGAGTTTTAAAGATACACAAGATGGTTAGACAAAGTGTGCAGTAATCCCTAGTGCTGTAACTGGGGGAAGAGGTGTCAGCCAAATAACGAGTGTGGCACATGCTCGGTACAGGATGATACAGGCAGGGTTTGGGGCCGCTGCAGCTCTTCCCACCAAGTCATGCTCTCTGTGTGCCTCCTGTGAACCCAGATTGTTTCAGAGCACACCTTCTGGTTTTGCAGATAGGCCACCTGCTTCAGCACTTTCCACTCAGGTGGCATTGACTTAAACAGAGTTTAAGTAATCAGCTTTTGATGAAAAAGGATTTGTTCTGCACTGAAAAGAATACCTTGGGGAATACGTTTTACTTATAAACATCATGTTCATAAAACCACAAAAATACTGAATCCCTGAAAATTCATTTTGTGGTGCATTAGAGTGATAGGAGTCTGTCTGCTCAGAAAATTAAGCCACTGCTCTTTTTCTTCTCGCCTCCACTTACTTGGGATCAGTTCAGCAGAAGAAAGGTCTCCTTTTCAGTATCTAGATATTCTGTACTCAACCCAAAGTTGTGGTTTATACAAGGCAAAAATGAAAAACAATGTATTATCTTCCCTCTGCTCTCAGAGCATTTTCAGCATCTCAGAGAGTGCTCGGAACAGCCCCCAGGGAAGTCATTGTTGTCACTTCAAACGTGGCTATCATCCAGGCAGCAGGCAAAGCACTCACTGCAAGCTCAAAGCTGTGGTAACTTTAGTAATGTGACATTCACTGGGCAGAATGTGAGGTCCTGTTGCTATAATACACACATATTTTTTTCCCGTACGACTGGAGGGAGAGACAGTGAGGCCATATACTTCAGCAACTATGATCCAGCACAATGGGAAGCTCTACAGATCTGCAGTGTCTTCATTCTTCTTCTTCTTGGTGGTGGGTGAGTACTAAACCACCTTCCTTAATTAGAAGAAACATAGCTTATTCCTAGAGTTTGGCTTGAGAGGTTCTCATGTATTTTTCAAAAAGCTACTTTACGCTGAAATTTTCTTCAGATAAAAGGGAAACAGTATTTAGTGTTGTGCATTGCATTCAAACATACTTTTCTTTTTAGCTACATTTTTGCTTAGATAATATAAATGCTCAGAAAGATTTGTCTGTCTTTGTCAAGATGTGTATCATCCTTGATAGAAGTTTCTTTTCTATTTTGGTTGTCTGATGTATCAGCAACCAGTTATTGTCACAAGGTAGTTATTCATATCCATCTGTGAAAGCCAACCTCAGTCCAGGGCAAAAGTCATATAAAGTAAGACTAGCAATGTGCAGTCATTGACCACTTAATCATAGATGTCTGGGAGCTGGACACAGCTCTTGAAACACCTTCATGGCATCAGCATGGCATGAGTGTGAAGCTGAGCTCTAAAGCCAACAAAACCATCTGAAAAACAGTCATTTCAGCAGGAGAGGATTTTCATGTGGGTTGGAAATCAAATCCTATTTGCCCTCAACTTCTCCTCCAGATAATGGGTGTGAACAAAGGAGAGGAAGCTGACCTGGAAAGGTAAAATTCTACACTGACCTCTACCCACTATTTTGGTTCCTCCTTGTTGTTGGCAGCTGGCAGAAACAAGCTTGCAGGGCTGCTCAGGTTTACTCCAGGCACCAAAGTGTCAGTNAGGAAGCTGACCTGGAAAGGTAAAATTCTACACTGACCTCTACCCACTATTTTGGTTCCTCCTTGTTGTTGGCAGCTGGCAGAACAAGCTTGCAGGGATGCTCAGGTTTACTCCAGGCACCAAAGTGTCAGTTAGAGGCTCCAGGGCAGGAAGAGAGTGCAGGTGTATTTTATTCTTCCCTTTTGTCACCCCACCTCCTCTCCCCTGCTTTGCATATTTCTCACTCACAGGCCTGATATGGCCTTACATGGGAAAATATCAACCTGCAGATTACTTAAAGAGAAGGCTGAGGGCTTAGTAGGTGCCCTATTAGTACTGCCAAATGTGGAGCACATTGTCACATTACAGGGAGTCTTAGAGAGCTTTCTCCCCTCATGGCTGAAAACTGGACATGAACTAACGACTTCATATGACAATGACCTATTAGATCATCTAATCGTTTTTCAAGATTGTCTGTGCTATATTTCTCTGTACTCTGTCTAGCTTAACTGCTTTCCCCCAAAAGCCTTGCATTCCTCTCCATCTAGGCCCAGGCTGGAGCTGAGCCCTACAACCCGCATGACAAGGGACCTACACATCACTGCTAATGAAGCGATTGACTTAAAAAAAGCTTTGAAGTAGAGTCAACAAAGCATTTGGCATGGCATGCTCCCAGATGCCAATACGATAAGGGCATTGTGTATTTGAATACCAGTGAACTAATATGTTCCAGTTTTGCAGTCTTAAAGAAAAAGAAATAAAGAAAGAAAAATAGAGGCAGTGCTGTGACCTTCTCAGTGAAACCCACAAACAGAGCTGATACAAAACAACACAGCCTGCTCCTCTTGTGTTTTGATTTTCATTATTATCTTCAAGTTACATGATTTGTATTGAATCAAAGATGTGGGATAGCACAGATGACAAGGCCAGTTATTTCATGATGGGGGATGCAAATGAAACTTATGATGAACAGAGGCAACATCAAAGCATATTGGTTCTACTCAGTTATGTTTTTTATTCACTAAGTGGCTGTGTAAAAATGATACCTTTTGCATCACTAAAGGGAATAAAAATTACAATTGTATTACGGGGTGCATATGGCAAGAAAGGAATACTTGCAATGGAGGAGAAATTTTGTGGCCATTCTGTGAAAACAAGGTAGCAGGAGCACATAGTGCTTTAGCTAAAGCAGCAGGTATCCAGTGAACATAATGGTTAATAAACTGAGAATATTAAAAGAGTACTCACTATGAAACTGCATAAATTCACTCAAATAAATAACCAAATATAGCACATCAGAATATTTGAAGCACAAATATGTATGTAGTATGTCAAACTACTATCACCTTTGACAAGTATTTCAATTATACTTTGTATTTTGTCAAAGTATCTTGTCAAGATACTTCAACTTTTATGACTGTTGCATTGATACAGATATCTAACTGGAAGTGGAAAATCTGGAGCTCAGATTTCCCCAAGAAGCTCCAGTAGGCTCATTGGTAAAATTACATATGAACAGGAGGATAATATCAAGTATCTTTAACAAGGACTACTAATTTTAGGGGACCAGATTCAAAACTATATTTGAGGACTTAATTCCCAGCCATCCAATTCTCATGGATTGGTGTTCTGGTTATAAGGCCAAAATTTTCACTCTCAGGTAGAAGCTTGGAGCACCAAACAGCTTATAAGGTTTTTCACGTTTTGTTGTTTCATAGCCAGTTTATATTTCCTGTGTTTTTGCATCCATGAGTTATCTCTTGTCTGATATTTAAACTGTAAGCTCTAGGCTTCATCCTTTTATAAAGTGCCCAGAACAACAGGGCCTTGCTGTCTGAAAGAAATCCTCTACTCCCCTAAGAGTCATAAATAATAATAACTATGAATGCAACTGTGATTTTGTGTACAAGCGTGCCTGGAGGAGCCATTCAAGTAACTCTCAACCCCCACCATCAAGAGATTTGGTTGTCAATTGCCTTGAGACATTTGTCCCTGAGCAGAGAGCGTCTATTGTCAATGTGGAAGCAGACAATAGCATTTCACACACTGTGGAAGGGCAGTGAAAGACTCAAGACGATGGAAAATCAAGACCTTCACTCTGGGACCGTCTGCAGTCCCTGAGAGGACACCAACTAGTTTGAAGAGGGACTATTTCACTTGAAGAAAATACAACAACAGAAGAACCTTTTCCAAAAATTGGTCTGAACTCTTTCTTGGCAAAAGCTATTGGATTATTTTTAGGTTTGTTTTCCTCTCTTTCTGAGACAGCAACTATTCCTCTCATCTTCAATGCCCGGGCTTGTTTCCAGAAATGAAATCCACTCTCACTACTCTTAGCTAGAGGTTGTTTGATACTATGAATAGCACCTGAGTGTGAGAAGGCAGGTTTAAATATCTACTACAGTCACGCTTATATCTTTCTAGCAGAAGTTAACTGGCAGTGGTCTCTTCACACAGAATAGTTGTCATCCTCACTATCAGTACCTGCACAAGGCTGAGGTGCTGTCTCCCCTACTGCTGATTGCATCTGCTGGGGGTTCAGCCTTTGGCAATGGGGATTCTTCCTAAAATTTCAACTTGTACAATTGGAAGTGCATGCCAAAGTTTCTAAGATGCTCACATTATGTTTTGGGATGGAGACAGTTGCATTAGGATGCATACTTACTGTACTTGCCAGAACAGAATTTTTTGCTTTGCCTCAAAAGCAGTTGGGGCAGGAACATCAGGCCCTGACACTTTTTCAAGTGGGAGGAGTTTAGTGTTCCAGGTGGAAATGTGGCTGACTGGACTCTAAATTTCACCCAAAGCCATTGGATAATGGCATTAATGTTCCTCTAGTATGGCAGTAGGAGGGAACTGAGATTCAGGAAAAGACCCATCTGTCCTCAAGAGCATAATCTAAACCGGAATGAGGAAGAAAACCCCCATCATTATAGTAGTGACTGCCCTCAAATGCTAATTCCAGGAACCATTCTTGGTGCTGATTAGAGCTCGGGAGCAACTGGAAGGTTTATTATGCTATTATCCTGAACTGTCCTCTTCTTTCTCTTTCCTGGTACAGATGTTGGTGTTACTGGTGGAAGCACAAGCAAGGAGAATTCAGCATCTGTAACTCATAAAGCAGCACAGCCTTTCTTGATGACAACACTTGAGCCATGGAACCTTTTGGTGACTCAAACACCAGCCAAGGAGAAAGCCAAAGAGGGTGAAACTGTGGTCTTAAATTGTCATTTTAACAGACCACAGCATCCCTCCCTGACTGACCTGAAGGTGAAGTGGTACAAAGAAGATGAAAAGGGGCAGATGGACCTGCTGGAAAACAACGTGACAGTCTTGCCAAATAACTCCAGGGTCTTCATGGGTGGAGACTTGTCCCAGGGGGATGTCTCCCTGGTTATCCTCAATGTGACAACCAGTGACCATGGTATTTATTTCTGTGAGGTTACACTTCCAGATGGGAAGGTGGTGACAGGAGATGGCACAAAGCTCAGGATCAGGAGGGCTCTGGGTAATGTTTGATGTTACTGACTTCTTTTCTCCTTGTTTTTCTTCCAAAGCTGGTCTGTATGCTTGCAGAAAGAGGGAATTTGGCCTGTTTGTCCTCTAGCTGTAAGGGTGTCATGGAGGGTAATTACTCTATAGCATTTCTCATTATGCTCATAAGGCCAGCTAATTTTGATTGGCTTGTCTATAAACAGTCACACAGGTATTATTATAAGGAGGAGCATATACGACTGAAAAAAGAAGGAACAATTTCATCCATAAAAACAAAGTCAGTGCCAAGACTGAAACAGTCAAACAAGTTCCCTTGTACTCACATCTCTGGCAGAACACCCATGAGTGACAGGTATCAAGATACCATCTCAGGGGACAGCTTGGGACTTCTTTCTTTTGACATTAATTTTCTCCAACCCATTCCTTAACTCTGGATGACATAAGTAATCCCACAATAAACCTGAGGATCATATTATATAATTTCTGATTAACTTCATTCACATTAAAATCAAAGTAGTACTAAAAGTGCCATGCTGTTTTCTTAGCCTCTCAGATTAGGCTTAGCCTCTACACTAGGCATATTAAGTAAAGAGGTAACTTGTTTTGCCTTTATCAGCTGGAAATGTCAAAGCAACTTCCCTTTTCTGTAGGCTAAACACATTCCAGTCCCCAAAAGTCAACACATCAGAATGGTTATTATCTTATTATCTAATTAACAAAAAATAGCACTTTCTGTGTCAAGAGTAAATTGTGCAAGTGCCACTTACCCCTTATTCATTACCAAAGCTTCCAGCTCACCAAGATTCACTAAGACTTTGCCCTTTTGAGCGAGTTACTAATTTTTATAAAACTATTCCATTTAAACTGTAATGCTAACAAGGCAAAAAAAACCACGTGCCCCTCTGCTTGGTCGTGTGTCTAATGAGGTCTCCTCTTGGCTTGATCTCATAGTCTCAGTAGCACAGGTTACTCTTGCAATGTCTGCACCCTGGCCAGTGTAATTGCTTTTCTGTGTTTCTGGGACAGTGAAATACATAATTTCAGCACTCTGCCATCCCTGCCATGCAACAGTCCCCAAAGGCAACCAGTGGAATAAAGGATTTCAGTGGAGCTCTGTCCTCTCTCCTGTACTGTCTCCTTTGGAGGCAGACAGGGAGACTGATGATTTTATCGAAATTGTCAGAGTAATTTCTTTCCATTTGAAAATAAAGCAGACAGGCATGAATCCCATTAATGAAGCGACCAGTGTCTTTTGCCATCCCACAGCATCTAGCTGTTAAGAGAGATTGCTAAGATGATGGAGCTGTCCTTTCTCTAAAGCATAGCAGCTTCCTACACAGGATTGAAAAAAATCGATAGCTCTGTGGCACAATACACTCTCTCCTGTGTAGAAGCCCATGAGTTCATGTCAGACAAGACATCAGCATAATTGCTCAAATAGCTTTCTCTGCAATCACTGCAGAAAAGTCGCTGGCTGCATTGCATGTACTGTCTGCACAACATCCAATGTTACTTCTCTCTACCTTCCTTTCTCCTCCAGGTTTGTTTGGTATAGAAGAATCCATCGGAACAATCATTGGAGTTGTGGCAGCCGGTATTGGAGGCATAGTGGTTCTGATCATTGTTTTAACTCCCACGCTGAGAAAGTGTGTCCTCTGCATGAGACAAGAGTCTCCCCAAAGGTACCTTTACTTGAACTTAAAGAGGAATTAACCACTTATCTCTGGTCAGATGTGACATCTGGTTCAGGAAATAAGCAGTGTGAATAAAATGCTAACAGATCTTGTTCTATATTCCATCTCTTTTTCAAATAGTTGTTTTTTAATGCCGTATAGACCTTGGTGCATGGGCCTAACGAGCTACTCATAAACAAAAGAATAAGATCTTCTTTAATTGCCACTTTCAACAAATTGCTGTTCAATGAGATGATGTTGCTTTTAACAAAGTCCTAAGACTCATTCAGTTCTTTATGCTAAAGAGTGGCTCTTCCTCCCACCGCCTACATGTTAACATTTGTGTTCTTGGAATGTTTGTTTACAGAAAGCTTACAAAAAGCTTAGGATGGCTTAAGTGAGTGAGGAGTGAGGTTTTTTTATTACATCAGCTTATCAGGTTGGGAAAACTAGAGGTTTCCATCACACATGAGCCAAAGATATGACCAATAAGAGTGTACCTAAAAGCTCCACTGTTTTATTTCCAGTTCTGTCAACTACTCTTAATTTGAGGAGACTGACACTGAAGGCTGGATTTTGAAGAAAGCTTATTTCCCATTTTGTGCTACCTAAGATGTGGTATGCGCTTCAGACCGACTTCAGCTGACTTCTTGCGTTCAGTGAGCAAAGTTGTGCTTTGCATCTCTTCTCCTGCCACTCAAAGATCTTGTTCGGCCTGCTGAAAAAAAACAAAACAAACTCTCCCTGAAGGGCTGAAGGAAGAGCTGCTCTTGCCATTCACTGGAGCGCTGCCGCCACCTGATGGACAGCGTGGCGGGCACAGGGACTAGCAGGGATCTCTGCCTTCCTCACCGGGGAGGGTCTTCCTGCCCTTGCTAGGAAGCACACTTTGCATCAGCCCTCTGCAAACCCTCTGCATAAAGAGTTCACAACTCCTTTGATTGCAAGGAAGCCTTGGAAGAGTTTATTGTATTGTACTGACTCTGTATGGCTCACTCACTCTCTCCCCTTTCCTTCTTGCTCAGCATAGCTTGAGGTGCACCATTACAGGAGTTGCTGGAAGATACAAATCCTGCAGGTGGAACAACTTCTGATGCCCTGTAAGCCGAAAAACGGAGCTCTAGACAGAATAAAAACCTTTGCCTCTACATGTCGTACTTGGCATTTTTATTTTTGTTAGCCTGTTTGTTTTTCCTGCAGCTTTGACAGCCACAGTGGCATATTCACCATCCTCCTGCAGCAAGGAGCAAAGCAGCCTTTTGTGAAGAAATTTTTATTCTCAGCTGCCAAAATACTACCTAGTTTGGCCACATATCTCTGAATTTAGACTCCGATGAGATACTTTGGGTCTTTCTGTGCCATTCTTTTTTATTTTAAAGGTGGTATTTGAAGTTTGTCAGCTGTGCTTTGGCAGAGATAGGAGTCCAGCCCACCGAGCTCCTTTCACCTACCACAAGAAGTTTAAAGTGTTGCTTCTGGGGTGCAGCTGTGGCTCCCATCTCTCTCTGCCTTCCAGTGTAGAGGCTCTTCTTCTGTTGTCTTGCTTCAGCCTACAGGCTGAAATACAGAAAGAAGGCTCACTTGTACATAGCTACCCCTTGGCTGAAAGAATGGGATTTTGTTTTACTCTTGACAGGAGAAAACATAGTGTTTCAATATAAGCCTCTAATACCCTTAAAAATGAAAAAGGAGAGATGAAAGATTTGCTTGACATGACTGATGTTCTCCACAGTCTCCATTTCCTGATATGACAATAATTGATTCCCAGGCAGTCAGTTACTAGGGGATATGTGAGTATAGGAGACCATCTTCTATATGGATCAAAGAGCAGCATAACAGCTCTGAAGTGTGTGTAGCAGGTGAGGTGTACTGGCCTTGCAACAGCAACAGCCTGGTATATCTCTGCTTACCCTTGAACAGAGCTCAGAAGTGTCCCCAGTGCTGTGAGGCAGGAGCATGAGGGATAGGACAGCTGGGCTCTGATCAACCTGATCTGACTAAAGGTGTCCCTGCTCATTGTAGGGGGATTGAAACTATGTGATCTTTAAAGGCTCCTTTCAACTCAAACTATTCTATGATTCTGCAACCAAAAAAAGAAAAAGACATTTGGTGATAGGTAATAGGTTCCCACTGCTCTGCAGAGCAAATCATCTGTTTCTGCAAAGGCTGCAATCAGACCATGTTCTTGCCCTTACTTCAGCATATATTTTACCCTGTCAAGGAATCACAGACTGGATCAGGTTGGAAGGGACCACTGTGGGTCATCTGGTCCAACCTTCCTGCTCAAGCAGGGTCATCCCAGAGCACATTGCACAGGATTGTATCCAGACAGTTCTAGAACATCTCCAGTGAGGGAGAATCCACACCTTCTCTGGGCAACTTGTTCCATTACTGGGTCACCTGCACAGTAAAGATGTTCTTCCCCATACTTGGGTGAAAATTCCTGTGCATCAGTTTCTGCCCATTGCCTCTTGTCCTACTGCTTAACACCCCGTGGAAGAGCCTGGTTCCATGCTCTGGATGCCCTCCCTCCAGACACTTACAGACATTAATGGGGTCCCCTCTCAGCCATCCGTTCTCGAGGCTGAACAGGCCAAACTCTGTCAGCATGTCCTCATAAGAGACATCATTTTTGTTGCCTGTTGCTTCTCCAGCAGATGTCAGGGTAGTTGAAGTCCCCCATCAGCACGAACCAGGGCCTGTGGCTGTGAGGCTGCTTCAAGCTGCCTGTAGGAGGCCTCACCCACTTCATCCTTCTGACAAGGAGGTCTATAGCAAACACCCACCACAGTGTCACCGTTACTGGTCTGCCCTTTTATCCTAACCTGTGAGCTCTTGACTTGCAGAGTCCACCCCAAGATGGATCTCGATACATTCCAAGTATTGTCTCACACCACCACTATGGCCCCCCTGGTCTGTCTCTCCTCCCCATCAATCTTGGCCTGACAGAAATTCTCTCACACCACTGTTAGCTCTGGTAAAGGAGGAAACGTTTTATTCCAGCACCTTTGTATCCAAAGGGTTAGAAGAAAGGTCCTAAAAAGACTATTCTGGGCCCCCATATCTGACATGGCAGGTGGGATGAGTCTGTCCACACAAAAAGTCTGGCCAGAGGACGAAGTGTGGGTTGTATGGTGCTGCTCCCCAACACTTGGCTGCTTCTTGGTCACACAGGCACACCATTTTTTCACACCGATCTGTCAGGTTATCTGCAAAAGAAAACGTGAGCAGAGGATGAGAGATTCTGTATCAGATGAAGGCAAGAAACAGTTTTAGAATGAACAGTTCCCTAAAAAAGCAACTCTGAGGGATCAGCAGACCCAACATGTCATGTTGTTAGTGTGTCTGATCCTCTCTTGTCCTTCTCTCTGTCAACAGGTCTGACCTTTACTGTGACAAAGGGCATCAGAAAGAAGCAGCTAAATGTAAATTGGCAATGGTGATAAAAATCTGCCCAGCACAGAGCACTCCCTGCTTCTAGTGCTGTGTGAGCAATGAGGGGTTAATTCAGCAGTCAAAGCTAAAATAGAAAATTATTTTTCTTAGCATGAGCTGAAAATATTCCACTTTTTTTAAGTCAGTGAATTTCCCTTCTAACTCCTCCCTCTGCAAAACAGACCAATTTTCAAAAAAAGAGATGCTGCTTTAAAAGGAGGAGCCTCCCAGAGGCAGAAACCTGAGGACATAGAAACACCCACTGGGCATCCTTCACTCATGTTCCATTAATTGCTGTTACATCCCTCTCTGATCACAATGGAGGAGCCAAGGAACTCTGCAGCAGGGCCAGGTACCTTAATTTTATGAGCTAGCAGCTCACAAAGCTGATCAAAATCATACATGAAACGATATAGTATGCAACTATATGACTACATGACTAGGTAAGGATGATAAGGAACATCAAAGCAAATAGCTTATGTGACTACATTGCAAATGACTGATTTTGGGTTAATGAACCCCATCCTACCTCTAGGTGGCTTAAACACGGTCATTGTGCTAGTATTATTTCAAAGCACAGTGCCTTGTTTATTTGATGATGCTAAAGGGAATTATATCTAACACCCAAAAAACCCTGCACAATTTAATGTATAACTTCATCTACATGGACTTCTCTCCAAAACCAACTTCAATGAGTATAGGAATTCTTTCAGATTTCACTGGACTTTGCTGGATCAATCCTGTATCTGATAAATGAGAAAAGCCTGTGTTTTCCTAAACTGGTCTGGATAATCACACATTTAATGGCAAAAAGTGTTTCAAGGATGCCACCAATGAGGACTTCAGCACTAAGGCCGCTCTTTTCTTAGCTAGCAGTCTTGTCTGATATTGTCCTTGCCCCTCTGCTCCTTGAGTTCTTCTTATGCTGTGCCAGCCACTGTCTGTCTAATGCAACTACAAAAGTCTGGCTTTGCAGTGTTTCTGTTAAGCAGAATGATTTTTTTGACCAGCCTCCACAATTTACAGCCTTTTCTATATTCCAGATGTTTATTGAATGGAATTTGCCTACACATATTGTCATATCTGGATTGAAGAATATGTTTTTGCCATTTTTTTCATGCCACAAACAAAACTACCAAACAGTAGCAAAAGGAAGAGAATTCCCAGGTAAAACGAGTTGCTATGTAATTTACATGAAAATATTTGTGTTTCTGTTACAGTGTCAGGCAACTGTCATTTAATTCCTGTTGCATTGAAATGACAGTGTGAACAGATCTGCTTCTAAAGCTTCTGGACATCATTACCCTGGGCCCAGGTATATTTCCAGCATGCCTGGAAATATAGTTCTCCATCCCTTTTGTTTGAATGGGATCAGACATTATACCTTCCTACCCCAGTAAACCCTGCTGTGCTGTAGCTTGGGGTAGGAAATTTGCCTTCAGAATACATTTCTATTGTTCCTCCCCACAGGGGATGTCAGGGGAAGTAAAGCCTGCTGAGGGCTCGTGGAGACAGTTGATAGATGCATTTCAGGTCTTGCCTGGACATTAGTTAGGGAATTAATAACATTTGTTTAACTAATGCTTCTTAGCCAAGTCAGAGCAACTACAGCCCACTGGATTCCTATGGGACAGACTCTGTACACGTAATGATACATCTCAAAACTGCAACTTGGATTGTTCCATCACAGCAAAAAGAAACTGGACTTTTTTTTCCATATAAAGATGACCAGCAGAGAATATCAGCCAGTTATGGGTAAGTGGAAGAGAGAGCAGTTATACATTAAAGTGATACATTCCTTAGCCAGCACTTTGTATTTAATAGGTTGTTCTGGCACTTGGAAAAGAGCAACTGCAGATGTGCAGTGTGCCATCCCATTGGCAGATTTTCAGCTGCTGGCAAGGCTGACGATTGCACCAGTAGAATATGGTCTTCTGATAAAGTAGAAATATCTTTTAATGTTCAAGCAAGTGGCTTTGATGATTATGGGGACAAGTTTTACTCTCATGTGTTTCTTTTCAAACTTTTCAAGCGTTCTACAATAGATTTTATCACAGGGACTTCTTGAAGACTTAGAAGTGACAAATTCTAAGATTCAAGTCATCTGGTGTATGTCAAAACAAACTGTGCAAGACACCAACGGGCTGTGACTGTGTAATTCAAGCCTTCTTGACTGGGTACCAGCTGTAGAGCTGAGCACAGCACTCACTTGCTGTATGCCTGCAGAACTCAAGAGCATTCAATTCTGCAAGCTTCAAAATCCCCTCTGCAACCCTAGGATTTTAGGCTGGAGCCTCACACAAGGCAGTGATGCAGGCTAGCACTCTATTTAACCTGTCTTGCAGACAGGCAAAATAGTATGGCTCTTCTCTAACGGAACATAAGGGTGAGTAAAAAAGTGAATAGTCCTGCAGGAGAGAGCCAAAACTGTAATAGGAAGAGCACCCCTGTAGACCATTATACAGCTCTGGAAAGAGGCTGGTGAGGAGCAGGCAATGCTTAATGCCAGTGAGTAGAAAGTCTACAGAGAAGCATCTGCACCCCTGCCAAACTGAGATGGCTTGTGGACTTTGTGGCCCCCACTCCCACTCTTCAGCCTGGGGAGAACTCAGGTTACTTGGGATGGGTGGTGCTGATGCTCCAGCTTTCGTCCCAGCTCTAGCTGGGTACTCTTGGCAAGGCTATCAAGCTTGGAAGAGAACAGATGTTGCCTAAAACAGCTTTGAAAGCAGCTCAGCATACACAGACTTACTTCTGGGGCCCACAGAGCTCTTTGGTCAGCCTAGTTTTTGCAAAGGAGGGAGCGAAACACACCGGACACAAGTAAACATTTCCTTACCACACCGCACGGTGTTCTGCTCACATGCCCACTGGTAGCGCTGCACCTTGGGGCTGCAGCCTTCCTTCTCTGCCTTGTCATAGCAGCAGTCGTGCGTGTGGCAGCACCTGGGAGAGAATAACAGATAGAGTTTGAGTGTCCTCCTGTATCCTGCATGTTTGCACGTACTCTAGGGCTGCTTCGCTCACATACAGCTCACAACAGGAAACATTGCCCATATCAGTAAATCATCTGTTGATGAACCAGGTATCCTGGATCTCTGTGTAAGTTCACATATCTCAGGAGCTCATTAATGTCATAGTTGCTCCCACAACCACTGTGATTCTTCTCTGAGCTTCTGCTCTCAAAAAGGCGTGAGTTTTCAAAACACGGTAACCTCACTGAAAGAGAGCTGAAGTGTTCCTATAAAGGTGAATGATTGTGGCTCACTGGCTCAGGCTTAGACCCATCCCAGAATTTGGAGTCAGGAGGTTTCTTGCTTTCCTCAGTATCACCAAGAAGCTTCATCTCCTCAGTTCACCTGGATCATCCAGTTTCTGAGAGCTGGCTACAAGTTCATCAGTCTCAACGGTGAAATTCATATCAGTTAACTTCAGATCCTTAAATGTAAACATCTACATCTAAGGCATTCATCTACCCTCCCTCTTTGCATATCTGGGAAACAGTTCACATTTTCATGCTGCAAAGATCTACCATAGGTGAAAAGCATTGCATTGGAAAGTGCAATTGCATTTCACTGACTATAGAGGGGGATGAGGGTGAGTAGCTCAGCTGATGACATCTGTCCTACCGACTAGTCAGTAAGAGAATTCTCAATGTCAATTCCTTCAGAATTTATGGAAGACTTGACCACACTTGAATTTTATTCTGGTAGTTTAGGGACTCGCAATACACCAAGAAAAGATTCAACACTCAGAGAGATTCTCTGCTGAATAACAAAGGTTATTTCAACAAGGATGCAAGGTCAGAAGCCGAAGGCAGAGGGAAATGGTCTGCATTTCCAGAAGCCATCCCTGCAATAACACTGTGACTCTACAGAGAAACCACCCTACTAAGTGGAAGGAATTGAGACAGGCTGGTTTTAGGGGTGGATGAGTGGACAGCTTCTAGAGAAGCTCTTGAGTACTAGCTGTGAATCTGTTCAAGAGGCTGGTGAGCTGGCCAAAGGGAGCGTGGCTGTGCTGGCTGTTCACAGATTGCCAAACATAGTTGAAGGGCTTGATTGTTATCTTCAAGACCTCAGACCAGTGTACCTGAAAAGTCAATAAAAGTCTGGGATCCATCATTATGTTCCTCTGGAAAAGTGAAACAACACTACAAGAAGGATAAGGATTTCTTGTTCAGGAAATGGGGGTTCTCTGGGGACATGTTGGGAGCTCCCAGTACCTTACTAGAGAGCTTAGGAGCGTCAGGAACTTTATCACCCTCTGCTGCAGGAGGATTTTGCCCTTTTAGAAATTGGTTTATGGATGTGAGGGATGGCAGGCTCTGTGAGGTGATAAAGCTCAGGGATAAAAAAATACCCACAACAATTTTTGAAGTGCAAAGAAGATTCACCACTGATGCAAATTCTAATAAAATCCCTGGAACCAGGTCAGGTGAATCATGTGAAAGAGACAACAGAATCAGACCAGTCAGATCAAATTCAGCCTTCATGTAATCCCTGTGATTATATGCAGGCTATATTTAGTCCAGTCTGCTTTCCCTACTGACTGAGGTTCCAATTTAGTAGTTAAAAGTAGTAATTTCATCCCACAGATGAGTCTGCAAACTAAATGCCATTTTTTCTCAACCTGCAAAGGCGAAACCTGTGTGAAGATTACAACCAGACTACTCACTGCATTGTGATACCTAGAAATGTAAGTTGTCAGTAGCAGACTGGTATCTCCCTCCATGACAGCTCTTGAAAGGATTTTAGAATGGGTCTAAGCCCTATAGGACATACATATCTACAAGTTTTCCCATGACGAGTTGCTGCAATTGCTATAATTGAGAAGACTTTACTCAGGCTGTGGAACCAGTTCTGTTGGACATGACGACAGTAGCAGACTGTGAGTCAGACTTTTGTTAGTCTGGCGACAATTGCCTCCTGGGCTTGTCCTGAAGAGGTTAGATGTGAAAGGCTAAAGGAGAGAAGAATTTGCAGCCCTGTGGAAAGTGTGAAAGTCTTGGCTTTCTCCAACATTTGAATCCATATACATTGTGTCATAAGATATGACAGGGATGGAATAAGATGCTGAGCTACAGCTGGGGCATGTGTCATCTGGACGATTTGCTGTAGCCCAGGGCATCCTGGCTAATACCTGAAGCTTCAGGAAAGCCTAATCCATCCTCAGGGGCATGACAGCAGAGCAGGCCTGTGACTGGTGTCCCATATATGGGACACAGTGCAGAGGAGACCACGGTGGAGAGCCACAGTCAGGCTGAGCTGAGGCAGAGTGCCAGCTGTAGAAATCATAGGGTTTGTGAGGTCTGAGGAGTGGTAAAGTTGGTGTCAGCAATGGACAAGTCGGGGAGGAGGAACAACACAAAGGCAGATGGGCAAAGGAAAGTGTTAAAAGCCTCTGTGCCAAGGAAAGAAATTTCTTCAGGGAGAGGCAGAAGGAACAAACGGAAAAAGAGGTAGGAGAAGTAAGAACAGATATTGTCAGGGGCAAAATATGGTCTGTAAACTGGTCAAGGACGAGCAAATAAGCACTAGAGAAATGTACTAGCTAGCCATGAGAACTCACTGCTCCTTATCTGGCTTGGCAAAGTTAGGGGGAGTTGCATAAATTCTGCAGGACCACAGGATTTGGGGCACAATTCTGCTTCCCCTTATAACAGTTACTCCTGATAATACCCATAGCTGCAGAAGGATGACATGCAGCTTACACCAACTCAAAGTGAGAAGACCTTGGCTCATATTTTACAAACATCATTTCAGATGCACTTAAAGAATAGCCAGGGAAGGAAGACTGAGGAAACTTTTGTCGTCCGTTGCCATCATCAGATAGTCCCCTCCTGTCTGGAAATACCCTTTGGTGCACCTGGGTCAGAGTGATGTTAAACTTTTAATAAAATCTGCTAACCCTCAGTTACACCAACACAGACTCAGACAACACCATGGCAGAGCACTCGGCAACAGGTATTGAAAACAAATACAACTGTGTCATCTGGATAGTAAACAACCTGTTCATCACATCTGGGCTATGAGATAGCCCTAATAGCTACAGACAGCTCCAGCTGGTCCACAAGGATCAGCTGGCCGGACCCCTGCTGTTGAGCAAATGCCAATAAGGTAAGAATTTGTCACGTTGTGTTTGTCATGTTAACAGCACCATCATTGTTGTGTGTCTTTTTATTTTGCTTTAAATTTGCAAAAGAGGGGAAATCTTACTCTCTGTTATGGGTTTGCCAGGACTTAACCGTTGGACTCAATGATCTTAGAGATCTTTTCTTAACGATTCTATGACTGAGATGAGTCATATATGTCACCTTGCTTTTCATGGTGTTTTGAGGGAAACGCTGAGCACTCTCAGGTACTGCTTTACAAAATAGGTGCTGCAGCAACCCAGGGGAATAGAAAGGAGAAGGAGAAAAAAAATCTATTGACTCTGTGTGGAAGAGATGTCATTACGTCTTAAAGTTGTGAGACTGTGAGAGTGGAACAAAAGGGAAAAGGCAATTACTGACAACACCACATCAAAGTCAGTGTGTGGTGTACTTATAAAAGGATTACCCACTCAGTGGCTTTTTTTCTTTCTGAACAAAAGAGAGGTGCTTAGAAGCACTATAGCCCTGTCTAGACAAGTTGACTGAAATTACTCACAAGGAAATTACTCTTTTTTAAAGGTCTCAGTAGCAAACCTAGAAGTGTCCAGGGGGCGAATAGTTTCAGACAGTGTTTGTCACTCATGGCCAGTAGTTTTGCCATGCTGCTTCTTTTTTTTTTAGAATGGCAAATATGAAAAATAATGTGGTAACTTTGACAGCCGGTACTCAACGGCACTGATTATTGCAGTAGGTCTCCGTAACAGATATCAATATTTCTCTAGCAAACAGAAAATTGAAAGTTCTAGGGCTGAGTCTAATGAGGTATTGCTGATTTTTCCTAGCTAAAACCTAAATAAAACCTCCCAGTTTTTCTATTGCAGCCAAGCATAGCAGCTAAGGAATAATAATGACTCCACTTAAAGGATCAAGCTTCCCTTTTACAAACTATCTGGTATTCTGAGGCATTTCCAGTTAGTTGCAAAGTCTCATTTTCTGCCTTTAGGATAAAATCTATATCCCATGGAATTCAAACAACACCAGAAACACCAGCTGCTAAACATGACCATATTTTACTCTCTGATTTTCAGGAGTAATGACTACTTGCATCTCCTGGAGTCACATAAACTTGGAGGCCACTCGGCCTCTCTGGAAAACAGCATTTATGTCACTCTGCTTAGCCCTTCAATAAAAGTAGTACTCCAAATTAGTGAAGTCATGTTTTACTTTAAAGGCTTTATTATGAGAGTTGGTAAAGGGTTATAAATGCAATTGAACCCTTTATTAATTAAATAAAGGGTAAAAAAAATTAAAATTACATACACTGCTGTAGATGGTGATAAGCAGGTCAAAAGCTATTGTTGAAAATTAAAAGAAATTAAATACACCTGAAAGCTGTGACCCTTTGGAGGCAGCTACTCATCATTTGTGAGCCCCATACTCACTGTTTCATGGGTGAAATATGTCATAGATTAAAAAAAGAGATGATGAGATGGCTTTGGGTGTGAAACATCTCACTGTGTTAATGAAGACAGCTCCATTAGCTTTAAGGGACAACTTTTTCATGTCCACAGAGGAGCTAGTCTTTAACCTTCACATCTTTGCTTCCTTTTTCCCCCCCACTTTTTCTGTCCTGCCAATTCAGCAAAATTTGTTTTTGTAGCAATGTGAAATGTCTCCAGCAGCAGGGGATTCTGGAAAGCTCCTTCCCAGTGAGCTGCAGACTGCGTTCACCCCTGCTAAAAGCAGTGCTTGCTTATCAGTAATGCCTGGCCTGTTGACTGGAGATAACAGAAAACTTGTGTACTACATCTTTGATATTTCAAACTGGACGAGATTGCAAATAACAGGCTCAGAGCGCACAAGAGTCCGCTATGCTCAAGCTTTACATGTAAGTTAATTGCAAAGTACAAGAACAAAACCTTTGATTGCAACACTTCCTAGACATGCTATACACACTTGCAGCGTTGGGAATAACAAGCACAATGTCTCTACCACTAATGAAGAAAAGGGGAAATAACACCATGCTCTCCCTTGTTATTCTTCCTTGATTCATTGTGAACTAACAGGCAATGAAGGCAACAGGTTTGATTGATTACTTGTTGCAATGATCTGGATTCCTTGGAGAGGATAAACAGTGATATTCTCATTGCTGCTATTTTAAGGACCTGGGTAAAATAACCCTCCAAATACCTTGGATCACCCTCCTTTTGTCAGGCTCTCTATGAATATGTTTGCTCTCTATGAGTAAACATTCAGCTATTTCAGGAAATTATATCCTGTTTTCTCCTTTGGCCTCTACCCCACATAGTACACAGTCCCAAGTGCTTTGGTCTCATTCAGAAGGAGGTTAAACCTTCATTCAAATCCCAAGTAATACATGGGATCTCCAGTACTGTTCATATATACTAAGTTCTCTCTTCACAAAGCAGCAAATGGGTCCATGGAGTCACACAGCAGTAGAAACAGGGAAGGGCAGAGAGATCTGCACCACTTCTGGACACATAGTTGAGGTTTTTCTTACCAGTCTGTTCTATCTCTAGGCCAGCCTCGTCCTCCCAGTCCACAGTAGCATCCATAGCCAACATAAGCCAAGGGAGACCGTCCTGTGCCACACGATATAGCTCCAGCCAATTCAATGATTCCTCGAGTATGCAGCGAATGGGATTTTCCCAGAGCACCCTTCCAAACTGCAAAACAGGACATGACTACACATAAGGATTAAACACACCTGCCACTGATTTTCCTACAGTCCTTAAAGGGAGATGGTTTTGGTTGTGACTGGTTAGGTAGGTACAGCCTTGACAACCTAACTAGCCATGACATTCAGCTGGCAAAGGGAACTCTGCAGGTGATTTTGCTTGAGGTCTGGGATAACCAAGAGAGGTGGGTGCAGAAATCCCCAATCAGGCTATTTCTTTTAAGGGAGCTCAATTCAAGGAAGATTTACTAGTTCTGATGCACTACTGTATGTTTGCAGCTATCCTGCACTTAGGAGCAGTGTGCCAGGTTTTGCACATGACAGACCCCAAGCTGCTAAACTATACAGGGCCCATGCCAGCACCATGCAGAGCCAGCTGATCTTCACTGCACTCCAGAGCTCCCAAACCTGGGAAATTTCTATGGAAAAAAATGTGGTTTCTATGTTGCCCAAGATTTTTTATATTATCCAAGTTTCCTGTACTATTTAGGATCTTTTAACCCATTCTCCAGGTGGCAAAGAGCTGACAATACTATTAGTTTGCATAGAGGGATAGCTACAAGTCCCTCAGCCTGTATGGTACATACTTTGGCAAAGATAGAGTGTCTACACTAGCCAAGGGTTGTGTATATTGACTTTCTTTTAAGACTTTGGAAGTGCTGGCAGCACTTGCATCAACTTCCATTATTATGTTTCACTCAACTCTTAACAGGTTGGCTGCATTAATTTAGCAGGGGGTGGGGGGGAAGAAAGGAACTCTAAAACAGCTGAAGTGTCTGAACAAGTCTGGAGATTTTTGAGTTGCAAGTCTTTTAAACAGTGTTGTGATTTTGCATGTTAATTTGTGATGTTTCTGGAAACTACAGGCTCTATCTTGCAGTACTATTATGGAAATCAAGAGTACCCTGGCCCTAAAACTCAAACTAGCGATGCTCACCTGCAAGCTTATCCTGCCAACAGCAGTGACAAATAGGGGTATTTCATGCCTGGGTTTACTGTGAAGGGCCAAATGCACTGCACTGCTCTATCCCACACAGCAAAGCTACTTGCCAGTAGCATAAAGCCCCTCAGACTAATAGCCATCTGCTCATCCCACTCATGCACAGCTACTCTAAAAAAGAAATGGGGACTTTGTGGTGCTCTTGGATGGACAGGGAGGGGATGGCCTGGGAGCTGGGAACTCGCCACTGAAGTTGCTTTGCCTCCTGCCCCTGGCTATTCCAGCATGCCTGACCTCTTCAAAGTGTTGTGCAAACACAGACTAATTAATCCCCTAAACCACCCAAGGACTCAATACTATTATTAAAACAGTTGCTTTCCTTTTAAAACCTTGCCTCTAATCCCCTTGCTTGGGCCTCTTCCTGCATCTCCTGGACCAGCTAGCCCTCCAAGTCCAATCCAAATGTCAGCAAGGACAAGGAGGGTCTCTTGCCATGAAGGACAAGGCAGGGCTTTGCTCACGCTCCACAGGAGTTCCCAGCAGGAACAGGCACTGCCTTCCATCATTTCACCCTGGCAATCTCACCTCAGGCTGTCCCAGCACAGGGTTTCGAACAGCCTCCTGCCTCCTGGGGCAATCCTCGGGGATTAAATGCACATTCCTGAAAAAGTAACCGTGCTGCTCACCTAAACACTGCTTGAGTGTTCAGGTTTCGTGCTAAAAACACGTTAGATTGGTGTTATTCAAGACTGAAGAGACCACTTATTTTCCTTGTCTAAACAGCAGAGCTCTGGAGTTAGAAGGGGACTCAGCTCTTAGGCACCCCAGGGGAAATCATAAGCAATGAGCTGGTTTGGATTTGGGGATATATATCATGCTTTTTCAACCTGTTGCAGTTTGCAGACCCTGAAAATGTTCCAATGGAGACAAAAACCTCTTTGTTGGCATTCTGGCCTCCTGACGAGCAGCCTGAAATTTTTATAGCTATCTTTCACTCGCCTCTTAAGCCAGGACTGCTGGACTTGGTTTGCTGGCCAGTGGCAGAAAATGGCTGAGGCTGGTGTAAGGTAACTGTACCTCACCCAGAAGAAGAAAGGCCATTCTTCTTTGGGGAATATCTCTGAGGATCAAGGAACTGTAATTACAGTGCAGACCTGTTCATGAAAGTGGAAAGAAAGCCCCAAAGGCAATTGAGTCCAAAAGACTCAATTAGTGTGCTTAGGGCTGCATGTTCTGCAAGAGGCATCCTGGCAGCCTCTGATGTTCCTGTTCTTTGAAAGCTGGCTGGGTTTTGAGCCAGTGGCTGAGAGGTCAGCTCCAGCAAGTACATTTTAATATTCAGGTGCAAGGCTAATAACTTGGCCAAGAACTAAAATTGCTTTTTCTGTGCTGGGCAGCCAACCCGATATAGCTGGGAAAGCCTTGAAAAAGTCTGAGTCTCCATAGCAGCTGCATTGAGCCACATCTCCCATTAGAGCATGTCCAGTCATTAGTTATACTACCAATGGAGCACCTTAGTGAAGAACATACCTGCATAGAGGTGAGAAGAGATGGATCTGACAACTTACACTTTCTATGTTAAACTGGCAGCCTTTGCTGTAGATTAAAGCAGAGTTTTGTTTTTTTTTTATTTTAAAACTCTACTGCAGGTATAACCTCAGACCTGCAAGTTCAGTGTCATGTCGCCTCTGTGTGCAGGAGCTTTATGTCATTTATGGCTCTTATAAACAGGCTTTTTAAAAATTATTTTTAATTCAGGTTAATTGAAAACTGCTTACTCTATGGTCACTGGTATAAAAAGAAGGTATTTTTATGAAACATGGACACTAACAACTCTATAGCAAAAAACTATTAAAAAAGAAAATGACCTGTGTTTATACAGCTCCACCTATGCAAACCATAGCTGAGGCTGGGAAGTGAAGCAGGCAAGCAGCTCACTTACACAGACACTCACTGGAAAGTTGAAAATTGTCTAGTGACTCTTCTTTTTCTCACTTGGTCAAATCACACCGAGGTGATGGCAAGGGGGAGAGGCTGTCCCCAGAGGGGGAGACAAGGCAGGGCAGGGGGACTGAGAAGTGGTACTCACCTGCCTGAAGCAGCATCAGTATCAGCAGCCGGCGGGAGCCCATGGACAGGTCACTTCCACGCTCGTGCACTTCGGGGTTCAACCACCGGGACTCCAGCAGCACTTTGCCGTGCTGCCAAATGAGCCGAGGTGTGGTTGTGCTAAACAATCCTCTCAGGCTGCTGCTCCAGGGTTTATATATACATGGCTCTGCGCCCGTCTGAAGTGAAACACCCTCTTCTGCGATGTCCCTGAGCCCCAGCTCGGGTCCAGTCCGTCCCCGCAGGAGGCTCCTTGCTGCGTGGGGAGAGGGCGAGGGCTGGCTCTGTTTGCCCAGCATCACCTTGGCAGGGAGGGGCTGCTGGAAGGGCTTTAGGATGGTAGTCTCTGGGACAGCCCAAGGCACCCAGGCTCTAAGCCGGGCTCCTTCTTTAAGCTGTTTGCTTACAGACCCTGGTTAACCTCTGAGTAGCTGCGGAAAAGGAAAGCCTTCAACTGGGCTTTCTGTGGCTTGGGCTCGCTGCTGTGGCATCCCTCTGGCAAGGGTTTTCTCTTTTTATAGATCACTTTCCAGGGTATTTTTTAAAAAATTATTTTATTTTAAGACTGATTATTTTTCATGTTTAAAAATGAAGAGAGAAAACTATAAAAATCCAACAGAAAGAATACTGTTGAGTGCAAGCACCTAATTATAAACTGACCGACAGAGCTAATTCTGCACCACACTGAGGGAAAAGTACCTTCTTGGCCTTTTACTGCACCTGACCAACACCAACTGATTTCTTGAAGACTCATCGGTATGTGGGTGCAAGCCAGGTAGAAGATCAGCAGCTGGGGCCAGCTCTGTTCACAGCAGGCAGCTGAATTGGAAGGTGTCCTCTCCATCGCACAGCCTCTGCTGGTGCAGGGTCGCAGGCAATGTGAGCAGGAGAGATGGCCACAGTTATTTTACCTTTGGGTTTGACACAGCTTTAAAACTCCTTCCTTTCCTGGTGCAGCAGTAACCCACCTTGCTGTGGTCTAAGAATCTGCCCCTTCCCTGGTGTTGGCATGATGGTCGGGGTGGGCTTCTCTTCTGGGAGAGGAAGAGGAGGGGAAGAAAGCTGCTTGCCCCTTTCCTTGCGCAGCCCAGGACTATTTCAGCAGCACCCCTTACCCAAGTTGCCCATGGCAAAGCTGTGCTCCCCTTTTTAATGGCATGGGTTTAAATATTTACTTGCTAAATATTCCTACTCCAATCAAAGGTCATCAGCAATTCGTTTATGGGGCTTCCTTCTGCTGAGACCTGCCCCAGTGCAGCTGCTGGCACTCTTTGCCAAGCAAGTTTTCAAGATACAGTATATACTCGGTGCCTTTGTTACAGGGCAAACAAAATGGCACAACTGAGTAAATCTCATTACAATTACAAGCCTGAAATTTCCTGCCTGACACCACCCCAGTGATGGGCCATATGCTGGCAGCAGGGGAGGAGGGAGGACAGGGCAAGCACACCACTCACCTAGATGCTCCCTGCCTTGACTCCTACATTACCTCAGAGGGGCTCAGGAGGGGCTGCACAGCTTACACGTCCACCCCTGGAAACTCCATTCAGTAACTATTCATTTGCTCAGGTAATAATGCCAAATCATACAGAATCATAGACTGGTTTGGGTTGGAAGGGACCTTAAAGATCATCTAGTACCAACCCCTTGCCATGGGCAGGGACAGCTTTCAGCAGATCAGGTTGCTCCAAGCCTCATCCAACCTGGATTTGAGCATTTCCAGGAATGGGACATCCACTGTTTCTCTAGGCAACATGGTCCAGTGCCTTACCACCCTCACAGTAATGATTTTCTTCCTAATAATTAATCTAAACAAACCATCATTCAGTTTAAAGCCATTCCCCCTTGTCCTGTTACTACATGCTTGTAAAAAGTCCCTCTCCACTCTCGTCAGCCCCCTTTAGGTATTGAGAGGTGCTATAAGATCTCCCTGCAGAGCAGAGAAGAGCAGAGCAGAGCAGAGCAGAGCAGAGCAGAGCAGAGCAGAGGGGGAGAATCACCTCTCTCGACCTGCTGGCCACACTGCTTTTAACACAGCCCAGGATACATTTGGCTTTCTGGGTTACAAATGCACATTGATGGGTCATGTCTCCCTTCTTGCCCACTAACACCCCCAAGTCCTTCTCCTCGGGGCTTGTCTTGATCTGTTCTGCACTCAGCCTGTATTTGTGCTTGGGGTTGGTATTTATGTGAGCTGTTGTTGGTTCAACCTTAAGAACATAAGTTTGCGGAAGGAGGGTGCTGGAGGGCGGATGTGCTGTGATCAGTGTCTCTGTGGATACAGGTCCTGTGAGAAGTGCAAAGAAGAAGTCAGGCTTTGAAACACCAAGGGGGGCTTGGCTGAACAATACACCTCTTAGAGCAAGCACCACCCCTGGTAAGCACCTGGCAGGCCCTGTTCTTAAGTGGGGACCAAGAGGGTGTTCTGAGGAACCTCTACAGTTGCTTTACAGGATTCCTTGGGTCCACAAGCCTGTTATGTCAAGTGCACTGCGATCAGGAGGGCATTTTTGTTACTGTTTAGGGAAACAAAATGACTTTCCTGATCTCACCTCTTCATTTTGCATGTTACCTGCTTGAGCTCCACTTCTCACTTATGACAAGAGGCAACACACGTGGCTGTTGGATATCATCTCATCCAACTCAGCTATACAGATTACTGTCTGTCCAAAACTGCAGGCACAATAAATTTACTTTGAACCTCAAGTCACTTGTGTGGGACAATCAATCCATACTGTTGGAAGCCTGTTTCTTCAGATGAACTAGCCCTGTTGAAAGCAGAGTCTGTTCTGCACTCACCACCAAAACCGTGGTGGCACCAAACAAAGCTGGCCCTCAGGGATGATACTACTTCATGCTCTTGGACTTATAGTTGAAAGACAATATTAGAGAAAAGTCTTCAGTTGAATGGGAGAAGAAATTTTTAAGGACTCCACAGTTTTTAACAATGTTCAACACAGTTCATCAGATCTTCTTGTAGAAACTGGGCTGTTCTTCATCTCACAGAGGCTGTTCTTCCTCAAACAAAATACCCAGACACCTCTGTGGATGTCACTGCCAACCCCAAGAGGTCTCTGCTCAGCACCAGCAAAGCAATGATGCTTTTGCTGTCCATGTCAAGGGTTTTTCCTATGAGGAACAGAGGAAGCTTTCTTGCAATATCAAATCTGCCCCTCCAAAGACTGGTTTGTAGGACTGAAGAGACTAAAGGATACAGAATGTCTGTTTGGGTAGTCAGATTTAGAAGAGAAAATCAGTTCTAAAGGGAAAAAAACTTCCATATTACCTGTTCTAGAGGAAGAAAGATAACTTTAAGCCTGCCACATGATTTGTGGTGACATAACCAGTTTCAGGGTTAACATATCAATAAAATAAATAAACAGTCTTGTTTAATACTGAGTTGCATGGAAGGTCTGTACGTACTTCAGTGCTGATACAGCCCAGTCAGACTTTGATGAGGAAAGACAACTTTATTACTACTAATATTAGTATTACTATTAGTATTAGTATTATTAGTATTATTTCCAGCCCCAAAAGGACTTTTAAAGTGGCTCCTGGTTTCAGTGTCCAGTGTGTACCTCCTTGAGCTTCACTGCTGCTGTGCACTGGTCTCATCTTGATGGTGGCATTTCTGAATAGTGAAGCTCCAGCCTTCAGCACCCTTTCAAAGTCAGTGCCTGCTTTTGTTGATAGTCTCACACACACACTCCCCTCTCAGCTGAAAAAGGAGAAGGGCCACCACTCTCAGGCTTTTACTGTCACAGTTTTCTCCCAGCACAGTCTCAGAAGGCACTGTCTCCTGAACTGACTGTGGGAAACCTTCCCCTCTGAAGTAATTTCTACATATGATGTTCCCAATCTGCACACTTTTTTGCACTTTTTTGCACCCATGAAGAATAGACCTTATATGTATAATGCTGCTGGAGGGAAAGCAGGGGGAGTTGACAAAAGTCAGGAAACGATGGATAGTTGAAGCACGGGGGTAATGTGATATGCTGAGGGAGTAGCAGCTTCTTCCTTATTAGCATTGCTGAATGTTGAGTAAACATTGTAGGTCGCATGCTAGGGAAGAGCTACACCACCCCTGCATGCTGCCTTTTCATCCTCACAGCCACCTCCATCCAGCCCCTGTGAGGAACTGCTACTGCTCAAGCTCCAGGCATTACACATGAAACCCAGAGTAGCATCCCTTCACACATCCCTTCCATAAGCCATGGGAACAGGAGATGCCACCACAGAAGGGAGATGGGGTGCAGGTGTCCTCTTCTTGTGCAGTCACTGCAGGTAGAGACAGGCCCTGGCTGCCTCCTCTTATCATTGGAAATACCAAGGTTTTCTGATTTTAACAATCTTCTTCTCCCAAGTGTTAGTGACACTATCTCCTATGCTGAGGCCTTCAGAAGTGTCCATTTCCTACTTTGTTCTGCCCCTTTTGCTGTAAACCAAGCAGCCATCCTGCCACCTGAGGGACAGGCTTGCTCAGGAATGGAGAGGTTCTTGTGTCCTTCAGAAACTGTTGGGCTTTGGTGGACATCACATAACCTACTGCATCTGTCAGGGCAATGGGGTCATGCTCCAGAAATGTCTTCAAGACTGTAGTCAAAGTCTCTTGGCCACAGATAGCCAGGAATCAGAAACGCAGCATGCCCTGCTAGTGTGGAACCTGCTGCCACCTGGGGATAGTGCTGTCAATACAAACCATGGAAAAGTGCATCTCCTTGGAGGCACATTGAACACTGCTTGTAGTGAAAAACAGGCATATACTTTCAGCTGAGCCCTGGTGACATTTCCCACTTAGAGGAGAGGATATATGGCCATATTACCAGGATTAAAGTACACTTAAAATGGGAACAGGTTGAAAAAATAAATATTGACACCCTCTCAAAGCTGCTTAGTCTATGAGATCCACTGAGAGATTCAGCTACTTCATCCAGGAGACCTAGGGAACACACACACACAGATGGAGATGAACATACACTCTGATATTCTAGACAAGTTCCTGAAACGTCTCTGAGTTCCTTGAAGAACAATAAACAAAAACGTCTGTGTCCCTTTAGCAGGAACTCCTATTAGAGACAAACCTGAAAGACCTGTGACACCAAGATTCATGATACTTATCCAGACACTGAAGCCCACTAAAATACTTGTTTTGAGGTGTCAGTGTTTTGAAGTCTGTTGTTTAAATTCACAGCAAGTCCTCAACAGAGCAAAATTATATTTCTCACTTCTGATTGTAAAGATAATGTAAACAGAGGTGTGTTTATAGATCTTGTGGGAGACAGAAGATGGCCTGGGTTCCAGATCAGGAACACATAAAAGTCTTATTTCACCTTTGCAAGTACATTTCAACCCTGATAACTCTAGACCACTATCCTCACTCAGTTCTGCCAGTATATTCCAGTGCTGCCTATCTATGTAGTCTGCTGTGCACTGTCTGCTTTAGCTTCTCATTACCCTATTGTTCAGGTTTCATTTTCCTTTTTTTCCAGTGGCTAAAAGTTTTCCTTGCTTCTACACTTGCCATCTCATATATCTCTCTTTCCACTTTTTGTTCCAACCTACCACTTTCACCTACAACATCATAAATAGCTTGAAGTCTCACGCTGGCACTGTCTTAAGCCTCAGGTAGTAACAGAGACAGAAAAATGGATTTTTTATTAAAGGCTTCCATTCATAACAGCAGTTGGTCCTGTTTAGATCATGGAGCACTTGGAAGCTCTGAATCTTCCCCTTTTAAGAGGATGGGCAATTAGAGACCTTCTGAAGAAAAGAGAAAATATGTTACAGTACCTCTGCTCCATTATTCAGATTGCTATATTAGTATGCATTGAGTGTACAGACTAATGTCTTTTATATTTCATATTTGAGTATAAAAAGAGAAAGTCGATAATGGGCTAAATTTTAGGTGGTGTTGCTACTCCTATAGGAAATGTGAAATCATTTCCTGAACATACTCCTATGATGATTCACCATCTGCTTTCCTGTGGCCTTTCTGAAGGTTGGCCATGAGCTCAAGGTTACTGTTACAGACATCCTAGAAGAGATACTGGAGAACAAGGGTTTAGCTGCTCTCTTTTCTTGACATGAACCAATGCTGCATATGGCAAGTGAAACCACGACAGCAAGCTTTTAAGCATTCTCTGCTGTTCATCAGGCCAGTGTTTCATTAATGCACACAGAGACATAAGATTAAGCGTACGTTGATTAAAGTACCATAGAAACCCTCTTTACTATTTCCACAATCACAGTCTGAATGATCAAGCCCAAGTTCAAATGCTGTAACTTGCATAGTTAACATCCTTCTATAGGCCATTTCTAAGTCTCTCTCTTTCTAAACATATATATACACACCTGCAGCAACACACATATTCGCTACTGCCACCCTGTTTTGTTACATGACTCACTCACTACCATGGAAATTGTTGCCTTATGAATTCCATACTTAGTACATTAAAAGGTTTGGAATAAAAGGAAAAAACATCAGGACAGTGAAAAGAGCTCCACCCCTTAGGAGGAAGAGAGGAGATGGCTCTGCAATTTGTTCTGCTGGGATGGCAGTGCCCTGAGCTGGCCACTGTGGTCACCTAGTGGGTTTGAGTTTCTTTCCTGTCTGTCCAGCCCCTAGCTAAGGGCCTCTGCCTGTGTTACATTACTGTTCAGGCTTTGTGCTTGTAGTGGGTAAAAGACCACATTGGCAGTCCCAGCGCCAGTCCTTTCCTCCTGTACATGAAAAGGGTTTATCTGATCAAAGCCAGTACCTTTGTGCCCAAGAACAGGTTATGTGAGGGCTGGATGCTGCTGTGCTCCAAATGCTGAAAAGCTCAGTGCCTTGTGCAACCACATTCCTTGAGACACAGCGAGGAACTGTCAACACAGGAGGCTCCCAGTCCCATAAAAATCTCAATTCTCAGAAAAGTCTCCTCTTTTATATTCAGCAAATAACCATAATGAGGCACTTTGATGATGATTTCATGTAGTCTTCTGCTTACAAGTAAAGGAAATTTTCAACTTTTACCTGGCTCTCTTGCCTGTTTCTCATACCAGTCATAGTACTTACAGTAAAGACCACACTGAAGAACAGATAGTGTATTTATCATTTTAAATGCTAATATATGATTAGAATGCTGTTATGCTGTTGGTTGTGAGGTGATGGAATGAGAGAGCTGGCTGTGCCTGATGAAATGCCTTATCACTTCATATATGTCAGTCACCACTTGAGAGTTTAGGAGTTCACCCAGTTCCCAGCATACTAAGAAACTACTTGCAATAAGAATGTTTGCATAGTTAGCAGGAAAAAATCTGCAATGATAGAGATGTGGATGAATTAATGTAGGGTGTTTAGCCACCTATGCTGGGCAGCCAAGAGCAGGTCAACTCTGTATAGCCCTAGTTAAAATGGCTATGTTCTACTTCAGTGCATTTTCTCACAGTCAAGCCGCTCATCCTTCCTCCTTTGCTCCATAGTACATTTGGAAATCGTGTATTTTTGTTGTCTCTGTTTGCATCTTGTTCCTATCTACATATCCCACTGGACATCAAGTCCCTGATCTCTATCACAGCCATATTTTCACAGTAAGCAGCATTTGTGTCTGCCTGAAGGCATCCTTCTCATTCTGGACAGCTCTGATATGTGTTGCAATCAGCTCCTGAGCTTTCTGACATAAGACTTATTGAAGGTCTCAGTATCTTCATAAGTGTTGCTATATTGAACATGCAATCCATAGTGATAGTTTGGGACACATGAAAAGATGAGGCTTTTCTTTTCTCCAGTCAGAAGAATGAGTGTAAACACTGGTAAAGCTCCTGCCCCTTCTTTGCTTACTCACAGTTTCTCCCTGGATATTTCAGTCATTTTCCTGATGGCAAATTACTACTAGAGGAGCCTTCCAGAGGCTT